>JAMKCH010083772.1:0-10202 GCA_023653785.1 Ophioderma brevispina
TTTCGAAATTTGTGCACAATAGTGTTGTAATAATTGTCTAGTAAACTATATACCTGTGAATGATAACGCTCAAAAGTGTGCATTTGTCATTAAAGAAGTGATTTTGTAATTAGAATCGTGATCCAAGATTAGAATTTAACTGCGAAACTGAAAGTGCCAAATTTCTGTGCCTCCATTGTGAAAATATAGTGCCACCTCATGAAAATGACCTCTAAACTTGACTTACCTGAACCAATGGAACAACTAATGGATGAGTGTAGACACGTACATGCGCTATTTCCTGGCTATATCATATTGGAAGGACCTTTCCAGCAGCCCTGAATTATTGTAACATTTGTACCAATTTGTTAACATTGAAGGGGCATATTATGCAATCTTTAGCCTTAACCCCATCTTTGAACACCATCAAACCTGCGATTTTGGTACCGTTAGAACTAGCCTTGTATTTATCTCATCAGCAAAATATTTGACTTTCCCATTTTGAACGATGCTACAAGCTAAAATATGGTTTATATTACCCAGAAAATATTTGTAGAGTACTATATAGTATTATTTTTTGCTCCAATTTGGCGTCAGGAAGGGCATCCGGTCAATTATTTTTTGCCCCAATAAATCCTCACACAGCAGTATTGCAGAGTGTGATTTGTATCCGGCCACCCCCGTTGGCAGTAGCCTTGTTCAAGGCGCTCTACCAACTTCATTCATCGGTTCACACGTCTGATATAATGTCATATATTTAAAGAAGTGGAGCATATCCTCCTCCTAAAAAATGGCAAGAATTCACTCTATTAAACACCTAATTTGTGATCTCCAATTTCACCTGGCCTATGTTCCATGCTTCCACTAGCGAGTAAAATAAGTTCAACTCTGAGTAGCTCAACCACTGCACCTGACCACAACAGGTGTTTGTGGTTTTATGTCTAGACTAGTAGTAGGAACCTGGATCCAGCCAGTGTGGACAACAGACCACCAGGCAGTGTACCATTTTTTTTTATTTGATTATATAATCTTTCTCTAGACAGGGTAGGCCTAAAAAAACACAATGTTCAAAATAATTGAGAATAAATGTTAATTATGTAGTACAGTGTGAAAAAATAACACGTTTGTCGGTTCTTAGCAGACAGCCTTGATCAAGGCTACGTTGGCGGGGACAAAACCAGATTTAAAACTTTGGTCTAACTAACTAACTATAGGCTATTGCAATACATACGTACAGTTGCCACTCACTTTAAAATGGTGTTGAATTCAAATGGGATTTTGGCAATGGCCCTTCCTATGAAACAGAAAAAATATATATTATTGAAATCGAGTAAGCACCATTAATTGTACTGCAGCTGTATAGTGGGATATTTTTGCGGGGTTAATTTTTAGCTATTTTACCAGTTTTGGACATTTCAGTGGGTTTTATATTCGTGCGTTCAAGTTAAAACATATTAAAGTGAATGTAGAAATAACATTTCAGCAGGGTTTAATTCGCGGTAGCTACATGAACGCAAAGGCGAAAAAGTAAACGCCCGCGAAATTTCTGCTATAACAGTACTCAATGCCGGTTTCTCTATATTGTGCACTGCTGCAGAAAGAAAGAAACAGGGCCTTTTTATATTGGCATGCTCTCGTATATTCTCTGGCAAAAATCCTTCCAAAGAAGATTTTTGCCAGAGGAGATTTCCTGGTTAAAAAAAAAATAGCAGAGGCCATTTTCTACCAGTTAATCTTTTTACCCATAGCAATACATCTATATCAAAAAAATACAAGAAAACTTGCGTCATTCCCCTGGCAAGATGGCAGTCTTGGACTGGGACCTCAGATGACCTTTGACCTTGGTCCAGGACCTTGGACATTCCTCCACACATGAAGGAACCCCTATGGCACCTTTAACCACCCAAGTCTGGTTTAAATCGCCACTTAAACTTTTCGAAGAGGAGATGCGAAAGAACAATGAAAACCTAACCAAAACTGGAAACACACACATTTACAAAATACAGGACATCGCACCCTCGCAATATACCCCTCGCTTTTCAAGCAGGGGAATAAAAGAGGCTTGGCTCCTTTTTTTATGTGGATTCAGATGTTATTGTATAATTTGGAAAATTTATTATTATTTGTTTGTTACTAACTTGCGACAAACGAGTAGTGTTTAGGTAATGTTAGTCTTATCAATAATTGCATGAATTTTTATAGAAAGAAATTTAGAATGCAATCTTATAGGGCCATTGCCCGATGCTTAATAGAATCATTCCCAGCAGAATCACCAGAGTTTAATGGATGTGTCAAAATTGTGGTATAAGAAGAAAGCGACTATTTTTACGAGATCATTTACCCTGTGAAATCTTAGAGCTAAGATGTTTGGTTTGGAGGTATTGAACGAAAAAATGTATCCATTTTGTCGACCAATATTATGTTTACAGAGTACTCTATGAGGCGGCTTACGAAAATCATGTTTCTAGCTCTCGCATCCAAACGCATTGAAACCGGGCATTGAAAATATCGAGCGCGAAACTCACAGATTGGGTTTGAGGGTGAAGGAAATTCTATCAAGATGAAAAATTATAATAAACTTAATTGGGGACCCCATGTTCACTCACTCCCAACCTCCCTCCCCCCATAACACCCGTCCCTCTCTCCACTACTCCCCTCAACACTCCTTGCACACTCCCGCCACCCCCACCTCACTACTTTCACCACCTATCTCCCCCCGCTCTTTTTCTTTAAAATCCTTACCCCCTTTTCTTTCCCCAATCATCCTTTAATAATTATGGTGGAAAGACACTACACTTCAATCCTTTTAACAAACAATGTTCATATGAAGTTATAAGAGTGTCTTATTTTTCTTCAACATTCAAAATTAAAATAAAAGTCTCCAAAATTAACAATTTACATGTAATTACCAATAGAACAAGATAAATTTAGGTATTTTGGTATTGAAATTAATTTTAAACTATACTGAACATTCACCAAAACAGACCCTTTCCTCTTGGATAGAAATAATTATTCAAAATTTTAGGGGAAATTACAAAAAAAATAAGAAAAAAAGAGAAGGAATCTAGCTACTTGAAAATTTGGGGGAAAAAGGTTTTTTTTTTTTTTAATATTATATTTCATATGTGATTGATTAAAAGATAATTTATAGTAATTCTTCTGAGGGGCATAGCCAATAATCTACATTTCCACTATGGATAGAGTTGTATCAACTCACATGGCACATTCATAACTTCATTCACAATGTATTTAAAACAATAAACCCCCTGGTTTTTTTGGTTAGAATATGATGCCCAGAGGCATTACAAGGGCAGTTCAGGTCAATGCATGTACAAGTACAAGCCACTGGAACTGTTGTCCTTGGCGGATGCGCATATTTAACTCAAGTGATTACAGCCCTCGTACAGCCTTGTAACATAACTTATTCGATTCTAACAGAAGGACATTATATTATTCTACAATCAATCCTCTGACCTTCAAGTTGCTTTAACCCATATAAAAATAGGAAAGACTATATACACGGCCACCGTACGGCCGCCGTGTATATAGCATCCGGTTGTTAGCTGCCCTGCAGCCGTGTATGTAGTGCAGCCTCACTGCGAGGCTCCAACACGGCACAAAAGCTGCCCGGAGGCCGTGTATGAATGTCACATGACCGGCAGGCCGTGTGTGATGTGATTGCTTCATCGTAGGATAGACTAATAAGGCTAGAGGTCGGAACTCGTTTGAGTGGCTCTAAAAATGTTTTTTATTTACGCATGGTAACAATTCTACCACTTATATGGTAGCATAAAGTTAAGTAATCATGCCCAATCTATTAAAACTCAATGGAAGCTATAATCTAACATTGTTTTTCGTTTTTGTTTGTATTTTTTTAATAATTTGTTTTAAGTGTGGGAGGGATTTGAGAAAGGTCATTGAGAGATGATTTGGGGGTCATACCCCTCCCCCATCCCCCAAGTATTTTAATATTTTTGATATACCATGTATGTATATTCATTTTATTTTGATTATTTTATAGAATTTTGTTATTGCCTTTAATTTTTGATAATATTTAGTAGCTGTTATTTATTAATTAGATTGCCTTTTAATTTATTCTGTTTATATTTTAAAATAAATTATTTGTAAGTTTTTATTTTAATTTGTATTTATTTTTGGTTTTCTTATTACTTTTGAAATTTTGTCTTTTTTTTTTACTTTTTTTACTTTTTAATCTATTTCTATCTTTTGGTGTATTTATTTTTTAGTTTAGCATTGTTTTATTATCTTTTAAATTTTAAATAATTTTTTGATTATATCTTCGTTTTATTTCTTTGGTCTTTTTTATTTCTTTTAATCTTATTTGTATTTTTATTTTTTTTGTAAAATTTAGAATCGTCTTTATTTGTTTTTATTTTGTTTTATTTTAAATATTATTTTTAGTTATTGTCAACTGTTAGTTTACATTTTTATTTTGCAGGTAGGCAAACTATTTTAAAAGAGGCGACTTAGATCCCGTCTTTGGTCTAAGAAATTAGTAGTTTGCCTTGCCTCAGTCATGTAATGTGTGATTTTCTAGAGAATCTCCTGTAATTATTTTAAAAGTGGCTTTGAGCATTTGTTTTTGACTGTGATGAACCTGTACAAAAACACTATACCAACTCCTCCACTGTACTACTTTTTAAGCTTGGTGATTTTATTAAGATGGGGCATGCCATGGCGCAGCCTCTAAAGGGTAACACTGGAGCCATCAGGAAGCCAAACACATGTTAATTGACAGAAAAAAAAGAAGTGACCGTGTAATAGTCTCGGGTTTTAGGCACACGGCAGAGGTGTATATAGTCACTGCCATAAAATAAGATAATGCAGGCCTTTCAACATTAATCTGACATTTGCCAGCACCCCATTTTTTGCCAGCAAAGTGTTATTTGTCTAAAGTAGCTGAACTCATCATTTTTTGAGTTCATTTTTTGTCAATTAGATTTGTTGTGAGATAAGCTGTGGTCCAAAAAATTGTTAAGCAGCTTAGCAAGCATTATTTGTCTGAGGTACTCATGTATGTAAATTTGCTAACTTCTTAAGTCAGTGTCCACACGGAAGCTGCAACTCCGGGTTTAAAAAAACCTCGGAGTGACGATCGGGGTTTTTGGCCATGTGGATGCAGTACAGAGTTTTTAAACTCCAGCGTTTTATAGAGGGTCTAGTGGAGTTTTATCTCCACTAAAAAACTTGCGGGATGAAGCTCAAACTCCGATAACTATGGAATGTTTTGAGTGTCGTGCCGTTCGTGAACCGATTCGAGGGGTTTAGTGAGGTCATTTATTGACAAATTCTGATTGAATATCACGCACGAACATCCACAGTTTCGGTATGAGAAGCGGAGGAAAATTGTCAGGGGAGGATTCAGAATTTCAGCCATCGTGTCGACACAATTTGGAGTGAAGTAAAAAATTGGATTCATTTTCACCTCCAGGAGTTTCAAACCCCTGGAGTTTGTTACTGTGTGAACATGGCTTTTGTTTTTTAATAAGTTCAAAGCAGCAGATGGGCCAAAATCTTCTTCCTTTTTAACTTTCTGAGGTGTCGCAAGGCGGAGCCACCTCATTCTTAGAAATTGTGATGGGTGCAAGCAGTTTACCCTACTTACTGAACAAAAGTTACCCTTTGTTTTTCCTTTTTTTTTCAACCAGTCAAAAAGTCTGGTGCTTTTACCGTATTCAAGGTGCAATAAGCAGGTGCAGCACCAGAGGTTGGCGAGAATTTAAAAAAATTAGCAACAAATTGTATTGTGCAATTGTTCGATTTTCCTGCCCCAGCGCCGCCCTGGCAACCGAGATTTTGGGGCATCCATGATATTGTGTAATAGACCCCAATATATTTCTTACCTTGTATTTGGTTATTTCAGCCTTACAAGTAACAACACAAAGGCTGACACCACTTGATCTAATAGTGAGCACTTGAGAATGTAAACCCATGTGGCTGGTATTCTGAAGGGAGATAACTTTAGACTGGGTTTAAACCCCCAGGATTAGTCCTCCAAGAGGGGACCTTTTTTCCTTTACAATACTGTGAAGTTAAATGTAACAGGTAAGAAAATTCTCATGGATGGGCTGGAAACAGCCCATCATGGCGAATTTACTCACCCGTTACAGCACACTTTTAGGTATGTTGTAAGAAAAAAAGTACCCTCTAGTAGGACTACCCTGGTTTAAACCCAGGTCAAAAGTTAGTCTCCCTTTCAGAATACCAACCAGGATGTCAGGACGTACCCTTTATATTCCCAATTGATAAAGGCGGCAAAACAATCAAAAAAAGTTAGAAAAAAAAATATAAGATACTTAAAAAAAAAAAAAAAAAAAAAAAAAATTGGAGATGGAAGGAAATTAACAAAAATAATAATTTGGCAACCAAATATTCCAAAATGTTATTTGCTTTCTATTACACTAATAAGCCAAAGAAGACGATTTTGGTTTTGAAAATTTACACTGGACTAATAAAAAAATTGTATGGAGCAAAACAAAATTAAGAATGGGTCACACAAGGACTAGTACTGAACTTAAATGTAAAGGAGTGAATGGACTGCAAGTAGTAGTATATAGTAGTAATCCAAAGTTTAAATCCGTTTGCACCGTTAAAGGGGGGGTGGGGGGGTGGCTGTGGCTGGATTCACCTCACACCGCAGCAACCCCTCCCTTCCACTTTGCCCGATTCCGTGCATGCATCCTCAACCAAACTCTCCTACTCTCCTCCTCCATGGGCTTCCAAGTCATCTTTGGACATCCCCGCATCCTAAAACAAACCCTCCTTACTCTCCTCCTCCTGCTGCTTCTTCCAGATCATCTTGGACATCCCCTGCCATGCCAAACCAAACCCTCCTACTCTCTCCTCCATTTGTTCTTCCAAGTCATCTGTGGACATCCCTGCATGCCAAACCAAAAACTCTCCTACTCTCCTCCTCCATTGCTTCTTCCAAGTCTTCTTTGGAACAACTCCCCTGAATGCCAAACCCAAAATTCCTACTCTCCTCCTCCATTTGCTTCTTCCAAGTCATCTTTGGACATCACCTGCATGCCAAACCAAAAACACTCCTACTCTCCGCCTCCATTTGCTTCTTCCAGATATCTTTGGACATACCCGCATGCCAAACAAAACCCTCCTACTCTCCTCCTTCATTGACTTCTTCCATGTTGTCTTTGGAACATCCCTGCATGCCAAACAAACTCTTCCTACTATCCTCCTCCATTTGCTTCATCAAATTCTGTCTTTGGACACCCTGCATGCAAACCAAACTTCTCTAGTTCTCCTCCTCCTTTGCTTCTTTAGTCTCTTGGACATCCCCTGCAAGCCAAACCAAAACTCCTACTATCCTCCTCCATTTTGCTTCTTCCAGGTCATCTTTGGACATACCCTGAATGCCAAACCCAAACTCTCCTACTCTCCTCCTCCATTTGCTTCTTCAAAGTCTTCTTTGGACATCCCCTACATCCTCAACCAAACCTCCTACTATCCTCTCCATTTGCTTTCATTCCAGTCATCTTTGGGATCATGCCTGCATCCTCAACCAACCCCCACGTTCCTCCTCCATTTGCTTCTTCCAAGTCATCTTTGGACATTCCCCTCCTCATACAAAAAACTCTACCTCAAAACTCAAAAGCCCTTTTTTTTTTTTTTTTTTAATTTTACTAAAATAAAGACCCAAAATGTTTGTTGTTGTTATGCCAGTAGAATCGTATTACTTTACAATGAAATGTTCATCTACTCTCATCGTGTACTTTATTCTGCTAAACTCTGTATCAATAAGGTGGTGGCATCATGAATTAAATGGGCTGAAGAATTCTTCAGCCCACAGTACTTTCATTTGTGCTGATAACAATAGAAAATATGGCTTACCGTATCCGTTTTTTGAGGAAAAAGACGTTCAAAAGTACATTTTTTGCTCAAAATTTTACATATTTACCCACGCAAACTCGATGGAAAATGTGATGCCCGATACTAATGTGACCCCAAAAAAGTAACAGAGGGGCCAATTGTTTTCTGATTTCACATATGTACCATCCACAGCAAAGCTGCATTGTCGCGCAAGTTCCAGTTTGAGATTTTGTTTGGCATCAAAAGCCCATATTATCAGCTTAAAATGATACCTCTCATGTGTAAACTGGGTGGTAGCCTTACAATTTATGAGGAAAAACTGGGGTTCAATTTCTTTTTATTTTCTTTGTTTTCTCATGCATAAATTTAATAATATATTGAAATGCAAATTCCCAACAACTGGTAGTTTTGATGTGATGAGTTGGTGTATCCTTTTTAAAATACCGAAATAAAAAAAATGGTGTCACGTATTAGTTTTCCTGAAAATCACATAAAAGGACATTTTTAAAGAGGTAAATTTCCTCTTCATTAGAGACAGCTGCTGTCCGCTTTATTTTACCTATATGTTACGCAGCCAAAAACAATTGGGTACGTGAAAGGTTAGACACGTAATTACCCGGCTCATTCTTAGACAACCTAGCCGCAACATCATGTTCTACACAATTTTAGAACTCCTTACAAATTCGTGCAAACGGCAGAGGGAAAATCGCTCAGGAATGTCTGCGATGCCTAAAATCGCAACAGGAATGGACGCTCCACTCATCTCCGGTTATAAAAGTCGGATTGCGCGTACTCCTGAGATACCAAATCATAATGCCAACACCTTAAAAGGGGGTGGCCCGTTTAAGCATATGAAGTTTTCATCGTGAGAGATTAGCCTTCACTCCAAAACCCCATCTTAAGTTCCGCAGATATTCAATCCGTTTTGATGCGAGAGCTAAAAACGGATGTGTAAAGCCCCATAGAGTACTCGTAAAATTAATATTGGTCGACCAAATTGGAGACATTTTCGCTCATAACTTTCAAACCAAACATCCGTTGGCTCTAAGATTTCACAGGGGTAAATGAGAAAATAGCAGCTTTCTTCTGATTCCAAATGCATACCACTTGGGTATCTGGGGTTTCTGGGGACGAGGCATAGTGATCGGGCCATGGACCTTTAAAGTTGCAATGAGAGATTTTGAGGCAGCCAAAATATGTGTCATAATAGTAATTTCCATATGACTAGACACTCAATAGATTTCCTACCTTGTGCTGACCGAAATGTCTTAAAATGAGAACAAAGGTGGATTTTTGATTTGATGAAGATTTCAATATAAAACATAAGCTGAATTTCGTATTTGCTCCTATACGAAATTAGAATTTCACAATTTGCGCCAAAGAAAACATTCCTCAGCGTTTAATCCTTTCAGTTGGGGATTCATTTCATGGAAGCTTTACACCAGGGCAAACAATCAGTAAATTTTTATGGACACCTCGATATGTGAAATCTCTCTTTGCACCTTAAGGGTAGTTTCAACCCTAGTGCTTTTGTTATTTCTCCAAATTTTTCGGATTTTGCACGCATTTTAACACAACCTGTGTTCTATCGTTATCAACAAAGGTTATCCACTGCAGACCATCCTGATCTGTACTTGTTTGCCGATTTCAAACACTATTTGACCATTTAAATCACAAAAACCGCATGGTCTTAACGGCGGGAAAAGTCTGCAATTACATTTTTAGATCCTGCCTCTGAATCGGAGTATGGATGACTAACCTGACCTCCAGTAATTTTTTTTTTTTGTAGAATTCAGCATTGGCCAGTACTAACCCACTTCACAGCGGTCCTTCTTTGGGGCGCTCTCCGTGGCGTGGGGTTTGAAAAGCATCGAGCTTGTGAAAAGTATCGTTGTTCCAGTTCCTTCTTACTACTACTGCTATTTTAACCCATGGGAGTCTAACGCTAGAATATGCCAGCAAGGCCCTGAATTTTAGGTTCTTCACCTGCTTGGGGTAGGTATATTTGTGTTTTTGGTGATGTGCATGGGTTTTCGAAAATGTCCTTTATTGCACCTTTTAATCACACTTTCTTTCAGTGGTCATCACAGAAGCAGGGTAAATTTTCGGGCTTTTGCCTGATTTCATTCTTTTTATTTCAGACTTTGTCCTGATTTTAGGCTTTTTCCTGATAATCCTGATTTCAGACTTTTTGCCTACATGTAGTTTCAGGCTTGTTTTTTTTTTTGCCTGCTGTCATGCTTTGCCTGATTTAATTCTTTTTTCAGACTTTTGTCTGATTCAGGCTTCTTTTGCCTAATTTCAGACTTTTATTCCTGTTTTCATGCTGTTTACCTGATTTCAATGCTTTTTGCTGATTTTCAGTCTTTTTGCCT
>JAMKCH010083774.1:0-17699 GCA_023653785.1 Ophioderma brevispina
TATAGCCCGGACCTATAGCAGTTAGTTCGGTACCGCAAACCCGGGTTGTATCCCCATAGGGCTACAACTTGGGTGCCGACAATATGGTAGGTTCAGCGCCAAAATCTTAAGTACATTTCCAGAGGCAATAATGCATGTAGACGTTTGGTCACAAATATGCCAATTCTGGAGCAATATTAATCGGATTAGGTTAACTAAGGCACTTTGGGGTTTTACGTCAGTATCAATGCGAACACTTACGTTTGACGGGAAACAATCAAGCAATTTCGTAGGATTCTATCCAGGATTTATCGCCGCCGCGGCCATGGTTTACATCTCTCGAGGGTATAATCTTGAAACATAACGTCTATGGCCACTGACCTGTGTAGAGGTCAGGTCATATGGCTATCGGGCTCTGCGACAGGCCGCCGATACCATGTGCAATTTTCCCGTTATTCAAAATGCTGTTTGGAGCTTTAGGGTGATGCCGATATTGCCGACTACAAGAAGGGACAGCATATGAAACGGTCACCAAGCAACCTTACTTTGCTAAGACAATGACATCACAGCTTTGCAGTCTCTAGCTCCGAAGTGTAAATCATTCTGTACACGAGTCGCAGTGGGAAAGTTTGAATTTTATCAGTTAAAAAGATTTTCTAGTAATTGTGTGTTAGTTAAGATTAAAAGCATTTTCGAAAGAGGTCAGGGTAGAATCCGTTGCTGTGTGCGAGCATCAGTCTGATCCCAAAATACACATTTTGCGGGAATCATCTAATTCGCTACAGTTGTGTTAAGTTCTAAAGTGTACGAGAATCAAAATGATTCACGCAAATTAGTTTACAAGAAATTCCATAAACAGATAAGAATGCAATACATCCAAAGCAAAAAATAATTTTCCTTTATTATTTAAATTATTGTTGAAAAAAAAAATTGTATTTACACTGGTGGCGGAATGCACGCATTCGTGTGCAACGTGCCTGGATGCTAATTTTAACTCTGCACAGCAAACAACATACGATTTGCATATGCTCAACATTCAAATGCAAATTTGACAGCGCGTTCCCGGATGGTAGACTTGCAGGGGGCCAGGTACCTTGAGTAAGATTTCATTGCATTTTCGGCATGTACCCTAACAATCGAATTAGTACTATTCATAGAATTGCTACTTTGGCTTAGTACTGTCGCTGGAGACGTTAAGGAAAATGTACGTACTTCTAAAAAGGAATTTTGAAGAGCACATAAGTTGGATCCATTGTTCACGTTCAGAAATATCGGCTTCGTAAAGAGTACTTGTTCGACCACTTATTAGCAGGCCGGCAATCATAGGAAACGCATTGTGGATTTTTTTTTACTGTAAAAATCGAAATTTTCACGCATTTCAAAATAGGGCCGCTCGCACTTTTGCCTTTTTTTCTAATCGCGCCAAAACTCCTGGGGCCTATGTTAAAGCTGAAATTAGCACCCGTTCCGGAGGGACTAGAACAGGAGATTTCTTTGGGAGATATTTTAGGTTGTAATGATCCCCCCCCCGATTTATATTCGCACGTGCCCTACTACTGGCCCCAAAATAGAAACCATGGCCAACATGTTTAAGGAAAATAATGAGTGCGGAAATCTGCAAAACTAAAAAGCAATCCGTAACGAAAAATGTAATTCCGATTAAAGATGGGTCTGATTTGCTCATATATTTAGGATTTGATGCTGAAACTATGTCATGAATCATGATTGATGTGTACTGCAGGAGGACTGGACATCAGTATCAGTCACTGTCATTGAGACAGGATCAGATGAAGATGTGATCAAACATTTTGAACACCCAAGCAAGGCGCAGGCATTGCTGAGTGCACGGCTCGCTCATTCTCTGACACCGGGAGTATGGAGCGGAAGTGGGAAGTAGTGAATTCTGAAATCAGCACCGTACGGAACCACGAACACTTATTACACATGCTTACCAAGGTTATGAAGGAATAGCTTCAGGTAGCTTTGCTAACCATGCTAACTCTGTCGTGCCTGTCGAATTCCTCGCCCAGCACCCTGCATCATTAGTCAGTGATATTATAGCCCAGCCTCTTAAGTTTGAAGCAAGTCCAAAGAAACACATTAACCCCAAACAATTTTATTATTTACCGTTTTTCTCTTTGTTTTACCAAATTAAATACCCTATCAGAGCTATATTTCCCTAAATCCTCTCTCTTCTGCGCTCTTCTGGCCAGATCGTCACGCATTCCACAAAATAAGCCTCTTGTTATGCTGCTGATCGATCTATCGATATTGACATCTTGTGCACTTATGGCAAGCCCTTTCATAATTCGATAAACTAAATTTTCCGACAATAAACTCGAGACAAGAAGATGAAACTCTCAAGATTTCGGTTTTTTTGAATTCAATTTCAATTTTATATTTAAGAATTATTTAAAGTTTGTACATTTAAAGAAAAATCAAAACGTAGGGCCTATAAATAGTACATTTATTTTACACTGCCGCTTTGCAGTCCTTAAAAGCAATACAGCACATTTTGAAGAGAGCGCCCCCAATTTTTTAAATTTGAGATTTTTCCACAGTTGGTTGAATTGTATAAGAAAACTATACGGCGATTGATTAATGCTCAAAATGCGTATTTTTCATTATAAAGAAGTGATTTGTATTGGAATTCGGGGGGATCGTGAGGAATTTAATGGCGGAGTGAAACGCCAAAAATTTAGGTTCGTTCCAGGATGTTAAATAGTGCCACCTCACAGAAATTACCTCTAACTTGAATTTCCTGAACCGACGGAACAACTGAGCGTAAAACTTCGTGGCCACAATGTCCCGGCTATTTCATATTTAAGGACCGTTCCAGAAGCCGGGGAAGTATATGGAGATCTCCATATAATTATTCTAATTACAAAATTCTTTCTTTGGCGACACATGAAGAGTTTTGAGCTCTCCATTCACAAGCCATTGTTTATAGTCAATTACCAAGCAACTGTGCAAAATCTCAAAATATAGAAAAAATTGTGGTGCTATAATTCAAACAAGGTATTTGGAAAAAAAACTATGCTGGCCTCCGATGCAGTTTGCTTTGGTATGAGATGGACAAAGAAAACACAATGAAGAAATGTCTGGGTTTTCATGATTTATGAGTGTTTTGTGGTTGAATGAAAAAAACAGAGAAGAAATCTGCAAGGTGAAGCACCAGTTTTTTGTAGTTGTAATTGTCACAAAATCTTGCTGTATAACAGCTGTGGAAGTAAGTGGTTGTCGGTCTGGTGCTGGTTGATTCTTGATGGGTGATCGGGTTAAATAAGTAGTACCTTTAAAGTTGGGTAGTTTTATTGCGGACGGATGTTTCGGAATCTTGAATCTGAAAGATAAAAGGAATGATGAACACTGCACAAGACCAGTTTCTAGATAGACTCTCTGCCTCCTGAATGCGTACAGCAAAAATAACCACGTTTCGAACAAAATGGGAGCAGACTACCACTGAATATATTGTGTGTTGCTCATTCCTAATAAGTTCCTGAATAAAGAAATTATGAGATTAATTACAGGGGGGAAGGTCGGAGTTATTGCATCCCTGTGTAACAATTAGAAATCTATATAAATACACAGTTACTAGTTATAGATTTCTATGGTGTGTTAAAGGCTGCGGAATATATCCGTCATTTTCAGTCATAACGTGCGAAAAACGGTGTACTGCAAAATCCACACCATAAACGAAGCCTACTCGTTAATACACGAAACATGCGAATCCATCATGAAAAATCAGGTTTGGAAGGAATGCTCAAAATGTTGTTCCATAGGGCCAGGTCCTGTCAAGTACGGCGGTAAGTTAAACGTTGTGTTGCATGAGCACGGTATTCGCGTGTGCGTTTTTATCGTTCGTGCCTCGGAAAACTCGTGGCGTCGATAGGTGGTAGGACCCCAAATACATGGAATGGAGACTAATTTGAATAAATAACGTTCCAATCCCAACCTCTTAGTATCGAACATCGGGCGTCCTCCCCCCCTGATAATTAATAAATAGGAAAAAGCTATCATGTAAAATAAACAGTTTTAAAAAAAATTTTTCTTTTTAAACCCATTAACTCTGTGAATGAAGTAGCAATAATAAAACTGATTAAATCAATTTGTTGGTTAAATTGAAATTGTCAGTGACTAATGGCTGCTGTTAAGTGAAAATATTTTCGTCGTAGCTTACGTTGTCAAAGGTCATGTTAAAATTTGATTCTAAGCTGGCCTCTATGGAGGCCAGCAAAAAAAATGTGTTATGCCTTGGAAACACTCGGGAGAGCGTCCGGGGGAAAAGCGTGCCCATGCAATGGTGAGGGTATTCGCCTTGGTGCAGAAAGGCCCGGTTCAAACTGGTAGGGCCATTAGCTGGGATTTACGGGGTGGATACTAATTCTGGATTTCTTGTTATTGAACCATGTGATTTAAAAACCTAGAGTTCTGCTCTTCCATGTGGTTCTTGGACTCGGGCAAATGAACCACAAGAATATCACGTCCTTAGGAGGGACGTTAAGCCTCGGTCCCATGTACAGCGAGTCATACCTGTACATGTAATCACAGTCAGTTCGTGAAGAGTAGGGTGGTAGGTGGTTGGTAACTCCTGATTGTCCCCAAGACCGTCCTGGTCAGTTCGGGATTCCCATAGAATAGAGTGGTTAATCACTGTTGGGTCATGATACCCCAGGTAATACCCCTGAGGTTCTTGGTCCTCTAAATGAAATAAATAAAAAAAAATACTGCAAGTAAACTTGAGCTTGCGTCACCTCTGGCAAGATGGCAGTCTGGAACATGACCTCAGATGACCTGTGGACCTGGTCCAGACCTTTGAAATGAGATATGAAGGAAACCCTATTGCACCTTAACCCAAGTGTTTATAAAATTGGATCATTGAGTCCAATACTCAACTTTATTGGTCAAGCCATGGTTGAAAAAAAGATTGGGCGAGTGACGAAGTCTAGCCAATAATTTTTCAATCCATGTGGTGTGAGGTGATATCCGGCCACCATCGTTTAGCTGGACAACGGATTTTAAACCATTAAGTTAAGCTATGAGAAGAAGATGCATGCAATGCGGACCAAAATAAAGTACCAATGGACACCTGTGAAACAGCAATGCATGGAACTACCAACACACTGGGTAACCACCAGCACATGGGACCCAAAATGGAACTGCCAAAAGTGGAAACCAACAAGACATGAAATCACCTAAATAATTTAAAAAGTATTATATAGCGCTTTACACAACGTCTCAAAAGAGCGTTACAGTTATTCCGCGTCACTAGGAAAATCACAGTTTTTGTACATATTGAAAATTCGGCGCCAATTATAACGGCACACAGTATAACTACCCCTAACAGATCCCCATTTACACCTGGTTGATGAAGTGAGACAAGCGAGATAAGTGTATTGACCAAGGAACAACACGTTTGCCAGGAGGCGGGCTCAACTCACAATCTAATGATATGAGTCCGGCACCCTAACACCCGGAACCATCAAACACCCAGAACCCAACCAAACACCAGGAACCATAAAAGGCGTGGGACCAGCCAGGCATTCAACTTCTTCTTCTTATCGTTGTCCAAACACTTGTGGTGCTCAAATATGGATCCAGCCAGGATGGGCTACAACGTCTGGCTGAATCATGAAATTCGCAAGGTCCTCGTTTGTGCATTGTTGCTCCAGCCAATGGGCAGACCAAGAGATGTTCATGATTGTGGTGCTGTTCCACAACCACAGGTAGTATACGATCTGCTTCCAGTAGCCCACTTCTTCAAGGAAAACCTGTCACACACAGAAAAAAGGCTGTTTAAAAAGTTTAACAAGTGTTTACCGGGTGAATGAACCGTGTGTTCGTGTTACCGGTAAACAACTTTTTAAAACTTTAACGTTAACAATGTTTAACTTTTTAAACAGCTTTTCTAGTGATAGATCGACCAGTCTGGTTATCAATATGTTGAGGCATCGCCATTCAGGCATCAACTAAAAGACAGTCAAAACAAACAGGACCTTGTAGCACTGGAAAAACACCAAAAATGGAACCACCAAACATGGGAAACATCAAAACATGGGCATCCCAAACCATGGGAACCACCAAACATGGGAAGCTACTCAAGCCAATGAAACCACCAACCATGGGAAACCATCAACCACGGGGAACCATGTAACACTGGAAGGAAACCAACCAAATACAGGGGGCACCATCAAAAAACAAAACTACAGACAGCAAAAAAGACTCAAATCATGACCCCCCCATTCACCAACTGAAAAACATCACTTGTATCAACCAATCAGCAGCAGTGCATAAAATAGGGTATATTCTCATCACCCATGACCATCCTAATCTATTACAAGTAAGGCTAGTAAGAGCTGAATTGCAGAATAGGGATAGGGGATTGGAGTCCGATGTGGTGAAAAAAGTGCACCCAGGTTTTTTTTCATGGCATTTGATGACTGAAACTCATTATAGACGGTTAGAGTTAAAAAACATAACAATGTTTTAAAATCGGACTTTCAACTTTTAGAAGAGAGACCTGAAAAACGAAAACTACCAAACTGGAACACAACACACAAATATGCGCGCTCTCGCAAAATCCCCCTACTGCTTTCATGCTTTTCAAGCCAGGGGGATGAAAAACAGTTTACCAACACCTATAGGCCCCACTGTTAAATGTTTAAAAAGAACCATAATTTCGGCCCCGTATTTGCGAGAAGAAAGCTATACGGGAAAAGTGAGATTTTCGGAGGATCCACGGGAATTCTCCAGATTTACAGGCAAATTTCCGTAAATAATTGTACGGGATTTATGACATAGGCCCGGTGCCGGAAAATTTGCTAAGGGGAAAAGTTTTTTCAATTTTTTATATTTGTTTTATATTAGCCAAAAGGGGCATTTCCCGGACAGCAAATTGACAGGTGAATGTCCGTGAAATACGGGAAATTGCTTGTAAAATTACAGTTTTCGGTACTTTCCGCCGTCCAAAAAGTTACGGTTCTTTTTTTACCAGTTTGTCACCTTGTAGTAAGCGCGATATATGCGGCGCACGCATCGATTAATTTACTTTGTAACTTCGAAGTTTATGAAGTATGTGCAAGTGTGTAGAGATCAGTGATTTGAAACTATGACAAGAATGGTGATGGATATCCATCTAGAAGGACCCTCGCCGCTCGTGTTCGCCCCCCCCCAACCCCTCCCCACCCATCCCCCCCCCGTGACCTAGCACCCGAAGCGCCTATAGGTCACAGGGGGAGTGGTGAAAACGGGGGCGGGGGGGGGTGTGAATGATGAAAGTCTTCTAGACTGCCTAGTGCTGGCTGCTGTGACACTGAGGAGGTTAATTGGCGCTTGATTTGTGTACATTCAGGTAGGGTTAAAAAAAACAAAGTTTAAGGTTGCTATGGCCTAGTGCCATCTCAACAAATCAAAGTACGTTTGAAAGAAGAAAAGACATTTGAAAGACATTTAAAAACAAAACAGAAACAAAAGAACTTTAATAAAAATGGCTTTTTCGCAAAAGGTCAAATATGCACTAACAGGCCGTATGATTGTTCATTTTGTCAGCGAATGGTCATTGTTGCTTTGCATGTGGGGGTACGGCGTTCCGGAAGTGTTGTAGGCTGTGTCACAGACTGCGAAAGATATTATTTAAATTTGTTTACTGCGCGGGATTAGCGTATCAGTCAGTATAGAGAAGGGTGTATTATAAAATGAAACTAATTCAAATATCTCGAAAAACGGAGGGGAGGGGGGGGGGGGTCTATGGAAGGTTTGGCATCAGAGGGTTCCGTTACTATGTTTTGTTTAAAATATGTATCGTAATGGGTCGAAAACCATAGACTAGCGAGAAAATTGAACGTTGGTGACGGAAAAGTTAACACGAATCTCTACGGCGATCCATTTTCCCTACAATGCCTTTCGGTATTGTCCAGTCGTGGCATTTTCAAACAATGTACACCAACTTTTTTTTTCAATTTTAGAACAGGATTACGTACTTACCGCGACCCGCGTATGTGGGGGCACTTTAAAAGCTTTTAAATTATCGTAGCTTGGGAATTAGAATAGAGGGCCGTCTAGATTAATTTTGGTTGGGATTCAAACAGTAAGATTACAGATGTTGTAATTGTAGGATCCATAGATAACGTCTAAAGCAGGCGGAGTTCATGTTAGATGGGTCAGCCAATTGTACCAAAATGGATAGTGTGCATACATGTTGCACTCGTAGGAAATAGTGCAACGGAAGTTGTATTCCTATTGGGTTGAGTTGGGGTGACTCGACTGAGTCTAGTCAGGGTATCAACTAGTCACACAACTCAAACCAGCCAAGGGAAGCTGTTCTTTCTGTTTCCATTAACTCCACTCAGTTAAGGCATCTCAACTCAACTCAGTAGCAGGTTAATGGCAAAGGCCCGTTGCACTATTTCTATGATCGATGTGAAGTAACTCGAGGAGTGTGTTGAGATAGTGTGTGATGGGGGTATATAGGTGAGGCGGGGTGCTATGGTTGGTTTCACGGGGGTTCAAATTTTGAGGGTGGGATAAGGAGTAGTTTTGGGGTGAGTTAGGTTTGACATAAAGGTGGGTGACTTGATCAAGGGTCAGGGCGTAACCAGCTTTTTCAGAGGGGGCAGGGGGGGGGGGGGCACCTTATTTTCGGGGGGGGGGGGGGCGCAAGCATATGGGGCGCCAAATTTTCGACTCGCACGCTCGCCGGGTAGACTCAAAATGTTTTCCACAGTCGAGATCGAAATTCTGAAGGGGGGTTGCAACTTAATATAGCATACCAAGTGCGTAAAAAGGTCATTTATATCTTTATACATTTAAATTAGGCCGGGTGGTGCCTTATGGCGGCCTTAATCCGCCCCATGAGCATATATTAAAATTGTTAGTATAGTATAGGCCATGTTGATTCATGTTGTAATTAAGACAGTGCAGAAAATAAACTACTTTTTCAGGGGGCAAGAGGGGGGAAAGCTCCTCACAGGGCGGGAAAGATGCCCCCCCCCCCCCGGTACGCATATAATGGTTCGATTTTCCTATGATATTTTTCAACATGGAAAACATATCACAAAAAACATCTGTTACAAAATTTGAGTTGCAATCAGTCCAGCAGCATTTGGATCGTATAGAAGCAAACCAAAAATTATTGTACTACTAAATTGCGGCCCATAGCCGTGTGTACGTGTTGTTCATAAAATCAAAAGAAAACATTTCCGGGCCTAGAATTGCATTGGGTAATGAGAAAAATCTAAAATTCTATACCAAAATCTCCATTTGATCACAGATATATCTTTGATTTTGATGGAGTAAAGGGGGGGAGGAGGTTGCCGATAAGGGTCATCTACCTTTAAATGGTAGGAGCTAGGAGTTGGAGTTAGAGTTGCATAGTTGGGTAAATAGGCTAGGTGAGTGCAGATGGGTTGTGGTGGGTTTAGCTAAAGTTGGAGTGGGTAAAAGGCACTATGTTCGAGTTGTGAGTCATTGAATTAGGCCTCACTTGAAAACCTAAAGTGGTCTCAGCATGACGCACTAAGTTAGGCCAGATGGTTCCGTTTTGATAACGTCGTAAAGCTGTCAACGGGCATGACTAAACATATGTTGGAATAGCATTACCTAGTCCGCATGCAGAAACGTGATGAATACCATCAATATTAGTCATGCGCGCTGGGACTAGTTGGAGGTAGTAGGCTCAGACTAACGTAGGCGAATGCATTCACTGTTGATAGTATAGGATTTTGCTTATCAGACGTGGAGTTGTTATTAATGGTCTATTTGAGGTGCCAAAAATGTGTCTGGGCAGAAGACAGTAAGGGTGCATGCACGCTTGAGGTAGTTACCGTTTCATTGGAGTGGAAATGGAACTTTTTGTCAACGGGTTGGTTAGAGGGAGAGCATTTGGGGTATTAAAGGGAATAGGTTATGATGTTGAAGTATTTCCCGGGTCGAAAGGATTGTGTTGGGTGGTGTGGAGGAAAAAAAGGTTGATTTGGGATGAAATTATGAGGGCAGTTATTTCAGAAATGAAGTTATAAATCTATGAGGACAGTTAGTTTTAAACTTTCCTATTGATCTATGAACTCACAAAGAATTTGCACCATTTACCAAACGGAGCAACTTTGACACCTGTACAAACTGAAATTGACCCTTTTATTGATTTTTGTGCTGTTTTAACCTATAACTCGGAAACTTACGTTGTAGATAGTACAAACTATTAACTTCTTGATCCTAGACAAAAACAGTACTTCAACACATGATGGGATCAATGTTAAAAATTAACCCCCTGCTACAAACTTTTTCTTGGCACCCTCTCCTTCCCCAGGGCACCATTTTGCAGTTAAGAATAACGTTTCATGGGTCCTGTCAGTCTGTCAACATTAGTTAATCACTCAAACCTTTGTTACTCGAGATGTGTTACAAATGTCTGTGGCCCCCGTCCCCGGGCTATTAGCTTTGCTTCTTCACAGTGTGGTGGCGGACTTTTGTTTGTCCTTTATCGTTTTTCATTAGCTTTGATTTTACGTTTTTATTTTTACATAGGCCACCCCTGTTGCACGATTCATCTTGTTTCTTGCAGTGGTGGCGACTTTTGCTTGGTCCTATCGTTGTTTACTTGTATCGTTCATTGTTAACCATGATGTTTCGTAATGCACGTGGTCTATGAAAAGAACACAAGGATAAAACGCTATGGCGGGTCAGCAGTTCAACGCTGTGACAGGGGGCCCTCGGGACACACATTAGTTGCAACTAAAGTGCGATTATGAGTGTGCTTGAAGGTTCCATATAGCGGACAAAAAGGTTTTTAAAGCCCGTAATTTCTTAGAGTATACGGATTCGTCCTAGTCCGTTATTCATACAAAAAAAATAAGGAATAACCTTTACAGTGGAGATGATCTTAGCTTCAAACGTTTGGAAGAAGAAAATTTCCTTGAGAAATATTGAAAATTCAGAAGTTTCGTCACAATTTCGCTACTTGTTAACCAAGGCGACTCTAAAATGGGATTTCGTGGCCGAACACTCCTGGATTCGGCCAGGAGTATAATAGTGCGCGACCCTCTTTCCGACATTTCGGAGACGTGTTTGACATGGGATTTCTGATCCTGCCCAAATGAGACAAATTCCAAACATTTGTGACCTAGTCCAACTTGTGGTCTCGTTTTGAAGTTTACCTTTGATGGGCAAAGTATACCCACTAAAAAAAACGCAAGTCGTCAATATGCACCGACTAAACTCTGACCACAACAAGGGTCATTTAACGTTTTGACAAAAAAGTGGTCAACGTTTAACCCCCAGTTTAGGCGGTGCATATAGTTGACTCAAAACGGGGTTCAAAAAAAGTAACACCGTTTGTTGAAATATTTTAGGTTTGTATTCCACAAAATCAAGGAATATTTAATTGGTTATGTGCAAAACAAAATGCCGCCCTGGAGACACCAGCCGCGAGACACAGAAATCACAATAACGCCGAGTCATTTTTTTTTTTTCCATTCACCACGATTATATGACATGGGAAAAAGGATGCGCAGGACTAATCAGATAAGGCGCCCATGGGACTAAGCATGCATCAGGTAAGACATTGCAATAAGAAAATGCTGACAATCACGCAATAAAGCAGTAGAACGTTTGAAATTCACAGGGTTAATGTAGATAGTTGATTCCCCGTAGGGTTAAAGATAGGCTCCCAGCCTAACAAAAATAGAAAAAAAACATGTAACAAAATATCTGAAAGCTTGTATAGCTTTTACACTAAACTTATTTTTTCAAGTGCGATTATTTATTGCTTAGCCTTTATCTTTCGAAATTTTGCCTAGGGCCCCATACGCTCTCAATTTCATGGGTTTAAAAATCCACACGGTAATTGAAATAAATTAGTCAATTTCCACAAATAGTCATAATAAGAATCGTTTGCCGAAGTAGTTCAATGATGTCTTAAGGGGACTCTAGGTTTGTAGAAAGATGGCACTAATTTATTTTGACAGTGATCCGGTTTTCTAGGGTTGGAGGAGAGACCAATCAAAAAAATTAATAAATTTGATTCGACTTTAATATGATTTTAATGTTAAGGTTTTAATGAGAGATTCAAGGTATTGCGTCGACGCGTCATATGTAGTAACTGCATTTGGGCCAGGGAAAGTGGATTATTACCCGGGACTTTCCTGTGGAGATTTTAACCAGTGCTGTGTGAGGTCTGATTAATTATATATTTACTTGTCATTTCTTTACATCTTTAAAGGGATGGTTGAAGGCAGTGAGATGTAATACCCTTATATTTATTCCCAGTGGCGTAACCGGGGGGGGGGGGGGGGGGCGTTTGTCAGTGTCTATGGAGAAGGACCCAAGTCACCCCTGGCAGAAAGCCTCGGCACCCTTTGCCCCCCCCAATTTGCCAAGGTCTAGTACGCCCTGTTTATTACACAAAACAAGTTTACAAGTGCTACTAACAAGTTACTGAACAAACCGGGGTTGAGACCTATTGCCAGGTTATTTCTTCAAAAAGTTTTTGAAAATCCGTTTAAACAGTTTTGCACCGATGAATGGTTGCATGATGATAAGCGGGACAAAAATCTGGATGGATTCTATTACATCTGCTGCCCATTATTGAAATGGCAGCATCTGATTGGTAGTACTGCCCATTATTCTGCAATAAGGGTCGCCGACGAATGCATTTCTCAGTATATCAACATGTTTTTCGGATTAAAGGCGTGCATATTATTTAGGGCTCATAATGTTCCTGGCCAGAAAAAATTAAAATAATGGACTCGGATACACCTCGTCCATTATTTATTTTTTTCGACCTCGGACACATTATCGCCCATAAAAGGATACTGCGAGACCCTTATTTCTTAAGTAAATTCATCACTCATACCTAAAAGAAAGGAATGGTGAGTGAATGTCCCTGGAGCAACAGGAATTTGGATGTGTGGTGTGTTTTTTTTTTTTATATTATTATAAAGTTTTTAGAACAATAATTTTCACAATAATGATATATTTGCCACATCCAGCAAAAATAATGACACCGTTCCAAAAGGAACGAAGAATCAATTGCCCTTGGCCTTAGGCTTAGCTACTCAATCTTTTCTTTTGGTAAGATATATTTTGACGAATTTTATTTTGTATCTGGCAACCTTATACTTTCAAGAGAAATTCATCAAAGATATCTTGAACTGTTTATACCTTGTTCAGCAAAAGTTAGGCGGGAATTATTTGTGTGGGTGAGTAGCGTCAACAGTATCCATTCTTTTCGCTTGAATTTTTAAGTAAACGTAAACATGAGACGCATTCAGCTTACGTCACGGATTTCGCACGCGAATAGTGCCTATCGCGCAGTATAAGCTCGATGTGCGCAAGGTGTAAAAAATGGCCTGACCTTTTGTATGATCAAGTATAGCTATGTCAGCATGAGGTCATATCGACAGACAGAACGGGAACTGTCAATTTAGATTGACCACCCTACATTGGTTAAACAAGAGATATAATGTTGTCCAATGGGAAGCTAGTAGTATTATTACAGGGACCCAAATTGACCAATGAAAATCTTGTGGGGCGACCACAATGCCATTATATTATTGTGCGCGATAAGCAGCAATTATTGCCGTTCTACGATGATTCAGAGGGATATCGTCAGAAGCGACTCTTGAAAGAAATGATAAGTAAAATACTCCTGATATAAAGAAGAAACTTTTGTAAAAATATACAGTGACTGGTTTTATAACGTGCAGGAATATAAGGTGAAAATTGGTATGCTATATAGTGCTGTGTTTCGACGTAAAATTGCAACTGTGTTGTTATTTTTCCCGCCGACATACTGATTGGTGTGAAACTTGGGGTTGGGCCCATGATAAAGGAACTTATCCGAGCCCCGGCTAATGATCCGCGAAATAGTGTAAACGGTTTTAAAAAATGAATAGAGGAACAAATTATAGGAGAAAAACTGTTTTTGGGATTTAAATATCCCGGCGGCTTACTAAGTGATTGCATTGATTGTACTGTGATGAAAGAGGGCATGAAGGATACAGAACTCGGATGCAGCCCAACAACGCAAAGTGAACCCGATGTTCCACGACATGGGCACAACCAATGCAAGCACATCCCATTGAACAATGCCCAAACATCTTCATGCATATTGCCAGTAACTTGTTATTGGTACTCCTTGTACACATGTACAAGTTGTAGCGGTTAAGATAATGTTCCAAAAAATGCTGCCCTCCGTCCTGCACTTAAAAAACTGGTCCCAGTTCAAAAGTGGCAGTTGGTGACTTGGGTTCTGATAAGGGTGTTCGCTTTAGAGGGGTTTTCTGCAACAAATGCTTGGTTTGTAACATTGGCCTGCATGTAAAATTTTGGGGCAAAGTCAGGCCTATTTTAAAGGAAAAGTTATAATTGGCATGCAACTTTAATACTAAACGGGACACAATGGTCTGATTTCTGAGCGTGTTCTCCGTGGTTTTTTTTTAATTATGGATTAAAAGGATGATATGAAGCAGAAATCATGATCCAAAGTAAGACTAAACATGCTAAACGTTTTATTGTGACTCTTAGACCACTATCAGTAGGATGTCAATGAAAATTTGAAGTAAGTTTCAGAAGGCTCAATTTCTATGCAAAAATGATCCTTTTGGCTCCCGAGAGTCGTAAAATGACACAGTCATCCCAACGGTCAAGCGGTTCCGGAGATATGAATTTTTTAGTCCGCAAAATTTGTGTCAATTTCTGCCGACCTATGGCAAAATTGGGAAATTGAAATTGCATATTTAGGGATGTGTAAAAGTGTAATAACATCAGGAATTAACGATTTTGAAATATTCCCATTTATTACAATTGAATAAAGAAATAAAAGAAACAAAAAGACTAAACAGACTGTCATTTTTGTTTTGAAGTACGACATGACTCTTTGTTCAATTTTGGCGAAGGGCCCGAGCATTTTTTTAGAAACATGACATAAGTCCAGCTCATTAATATGCGTAATGCGTTAAAAGTGAATACTTTTTCAGCTCATATTTATATCAAACAATAAAAGGTAAGCGACATCCATCAGTTGTTACCAACTCAAAAGATATCCAATATGCAAAGGAGATGCATATTTAATTTCCTTATAGTACAGTTGCCTATGGGGAGGAAAATAGCTCATTAAATATGAGTAAATGCCGTAAAAGCTGAATTACTTGTATCAGCTATATTTAATATCAAACAATAACATGTAAAGCTAATCCAGTCATTGGGTCCCAACTTTAGAAATTTCAAATATGCAAATGAGATGCATATTAATTTGACTTAAGTACAGGTTTTGCCTATGGGAAATAGATAATAAATAGAGGGAAGTAGTGACGTTATCAGTGACACTAAGGCGCAAAGCGCACATCCATGAAAACAAGCAGGGCGCTAGTTACACGCACACGGAATTGCGTGCGAATTACAAGTTCTCAACACTTACTCCGTCGCCCCGTGAAAAATCCAGTTTTTCTTGCAAAAAAAACTATGCTAAATTTAATTTAATATATGCAAGAAGAGGTCCGGTCATTAACTGATACCTGCCTTGGTCACATCTTGCTGAGATGACTAAAACGGTCAAGTTCTTCAATGGTCAAACCTGAATACGGTCGCAGAGTTGTTGTTGAGTGAATAGAGTCGTCAACACGACAACTGTGGGAACGATGGGGCTTTGGTGCTGTCCGCCCATCGCCTCACACTTCACAAAAACACGCGTGTGTCACAAAATTAAAATAAAAATATTTTTAAATACATTTACTTTGCTGATGAAATAAAAATACTGGTGTTAAGTCAGGAATTAAAAGGGACTTTTTTTGCCGTATCTTCTTATTGTGTTCCAACCTATATAAAAGTATATATATTTGAGAAGGAAATGAATCAAGGAATCCAAATCTGATAATATTTCCCCCAAAATACGTATTTTTGAGAAAATCATTTAAAAAATGGTGATTTTCACTCATTTTTTGGTCCCTATAAAAAAAATATAGAAATGTTATAAACTGTGCCTTTTCGTTTTGTATTCCAGAGTCATAGTTCTAGGGTCGGTATTGCCCCTTTTTTCAAATTCTGCACTATTTATCCAAATTATTCGCAAAAAAAGCCAAAACAGCGTGTTTCAATTTGGAAACACGCCAAGATCAAGATTCTTCCAAAGGTTGACATAAATCACGATTTTTAACCAAAAATGAAACAACTTAAAAATACCGACCCTAGATTTGATATGCTCTATCGATTGCATTTTCATTTCTTACCTTTTGCTGATATGGATTTCGAGTTAACTGGGAACCGAAAATCACGAATTATCGCCGAAGTGAACACAGAGAAAATCGCATTTTGTCCAAATATTGTTCCCGTTCGCTACCAAAATATAGCCTTATATCCCAAAACACAAGCGTTTCATCTCATATTCTTCACACAGCTTCTGCACCAGGTCAAATTGCTTTCAATCGGATACTTATGATCAAAATTCAAACAATTTATGAGTCAAATCGCGAAAATAAAATCCCATTCTGTTTGGCCCAAAAGCATCTCACGTGGGGCAACATTTTACAATTGCATTACAAGTTACCATGCGTATGCGTCATCGAATTGAAGCATCAAGGCATTCTTGATGCGCTCATTACCATTGGCGACGCCGAATAGCCCACAGACGCGATTGGTAATACGCGAAATTACACGCCCTTTTGCAGTTCAGCCATGTGATGTTTTTGGTCAAAAATGCCTAACATAGTAAAAGTTAAAATGAACAAAATATGAGGAAAAAAATTTTTTACTTTTTTTAAATCCTGGGGTGGTTTGGAAAGAAAACATGTTAATGCCGGTTAAACATGAAAAAACTAAAAAATGTTCATTTGACTAAGTTCCTGACTTCACAGCCACCTTAACGAAACTTTTGTAGACAAAAAAACTATTTCAGGATAGTATTCATTCCTAAATATCCCAAGCGACATTCACATCGATGACTTTCCGATCACTCGAATTTTTTTTTCTTTCGATCAGAATTCAAAGATGGAAGCACATTCTGCGTGATGAAAATGACGTCCTTAAAATGCTGGATCAACCACTTTCTAATGGGGGTGGGGGTAACACTTCAAAATACGATGGATGGATCATTTCACGATTGCGTTTTGAATTTGGGTAGTGTGTTCAGCTCCCGCAATTTACGCCTGTTGAGCGGAATTTTGTACAGCGGTTTTCGTAGACAAAAAGAGCACAAAACATGCGGTTTTTTATTCTTTTGTTCTTTCAGGTACATAGTGGAATCAAAAAAATAAAATACACCATTTAAACGTTCAGACTTCAAATTTTAATTTATTTAAAAACAAAAAAAATCTTACTCACCCAATGAAATAATGGTCTGTGATTCTGCGGTTCATCATAGATTTTGCAAAGGGAGTGAATTTCGTACGTGCGTTGAATACTACTATCAGTGGTCAGGTTTATCAGAAAATTGGAAATCAATCCGAAAATAGATAAGTCTGTAAACCAAGTAGTGAACTAAAATAATGCAAATGTGGACCAAATGGTAAAATCAGACTTTGAAAATCAGATTTTAATCATTACTGTTCATATGCGAAACCATGTAAAAGTAACTTGGGAAAGTGGAGAATTTTATTCATGTTGTGATGGCTATTTCAATGGACTAAATCACAGCGACTGCCAAGGGAAGTAATTTGGCAAGATTAATTAAAAAAGGGTTGACAAAGAAAATTAGCTGAAATTGTGAGAATATGAGTAAATAAGGCCCTTTT
>JAMKCH010083776.1:0-15116 GCA_023653785.1 Ophioderma brevispina
AATTCGCAAAAAAAACATGAATAAAAGTCCTCGGGACTTTAATCACAGAAATCACAATTAGGAGAATCTTGCGCTTAATTTTAAATATAAGTTATTAAAGGCAATGGCTCTATGAAAAATTTTAAAGTAAAACGAGGCGTAAACGAGTGTCGATGGTACATTTGAAATTCCGAATTGAATTCATGTTATTTTAATGTTGAAAGTTCAAATCACAATTATATCTCATAAAACTTGTAGTATACCCCCATTGATCTCCAGACTTATGAAAATGGACAAAAACACGTTTTTAACCATGATTTTTGAGTGGCCAATTTTCACGCTCATCTTTCTATTAAGCATGGTGTGAACCCCACCCCAACAACTAGTGTATGTATGGATGGGCTTTGACTTGAAGAATACAATATGGCATTAAATTCCAGTAGGGTGACCTGAGAAAATTTGGATTCTAAAGTGATTGACATTCTGGGTAAAATTTAAATTTTTTTTTTAAAATAGTGTTTTCATATTTCCCCCTACCATGAAATTATATGCCTTTTGGATTCCTTATGTATGTACTTTTCCTAGGGTAGGATGCAATAATTTTCGAGCTATGAATTGTAAATACATGGAGGGGCAATATTCTGGGAAGTTTGAGCATGTCACTCCTCAAACCAAATAGGTTCTATATATATTAAGAGGCAAAACTTACGTAATCTCTTTAGAAATTTATCGTCTCGCATGTTTTGCCGAACAAAAAGAACAGAGTCACCAACAATAGAAAGCAAATGCTGCCTCGCTTCTTTCCCATACTGTGGGTGCCGCTTTGCATATGATACACTAATCGGTAGTGATACAAATGAATGTATATGTTTAGAGTGGCAGGTGTAATAATAGTGCACTGGATCATTGTGCTCAGATGTACCTTTTTTCTCATAATGTCCATGCGGCGCTTAGTGAAGAAAAGATGTATTCATTGAGGCGGTTTATTAAATCAAGACAACTGACGCGTCATTTCATTCGTTGTGTGGCCATGGGTAGGACAAAAATTTAACAACCACCCATAGCGACCAACATCCAACAACTGATATTTTGGCGGCTGTTTTTTGTATCGACTTGACATTATGTGTGTATACAAATGCACCCAAACTAATAATTTTCCGTGCAATAATTCAATGTCATCGTCCAGCACGGACGACTTGTTTTGAATGGGCTTCACCCGCCCTTGCTCATGCACCCAATTGGGATGCGTGCTTATATGAACCTTGTTATACATTGCCAGCAATAGGTTTCAATTTCATTCACAACAAATGCATTGCATTACTGCATATACGGTTTTCATAGAATACAGTTGTCCGTGTGACGAGTGGTCAGCAACCATCTGTCTATTGTGTTCTCCATTGAGTGCAGTATGCATTATTTTGTTTCAGCACGTACCCAAATGGCCTCGTCTACAAACAAGTCACGGTTTATTCCGTACATGTTGCTAATGGTAGCTAGGACACTCCTCATGGGGGACTCGGTTTCTTTACACAATGGACGTAAGAGAGG
The DNA here is from genome assembly GCA_023653785.1 of Ophioderma brevispina. Taxonomy (NCBI): domain Eukaryota; kingdom Metazoa; phylum Echinodermata; class Ophiuroidea; order Amphilepidida; family Ophiodermatidae; genus Ophioderma; species Ophioderma brevispina. The sequence goes on from JAMKCH010083776.1 coordinate 1,528, forward strand.
AGGACCAACAATACACTAGTTTCAAGACCCTATCACGTTGCCAGCTTGTGTTATTAAATCCCATTTACACCACCGGCTTAAATAATGCATAAATCACCCTCTGTGCACGGAGGCTGACTGTCCTCGCTGATTTTCTTTATTGACCATCAATTCCTATCATAAATTTGGTACCTACAGTATAAGCTTAGAATTTATTAACTTAACTCTTTCTATTGGTATCAAAATATGTAGAAACTAAGGATAGTCACTATGACGTCATAAGGTAATAGTTTAAAAATACTGTCATATAGGAAAAAAACGTTGATATTTTTCAAATTTCCTGGCTCAAAAACTCATAATTGTAACACTTAACCATTTGACATCCTGTAAGCGACATTATGACGTCATTATGACAGTTAGAATGTTGGTACTCATTTTGGTAATCAAAGGAACTAGGAGGACCCTGCTATCTAATTTCAACGTAGTCAATGTCTGTGATATACTGTGTCGTACTAGGCGTGTTGGTATTTTCCCTCCTGAAGGGGCTGGGGCATGTGGGATAAATTTCTTTTTGACATTGTGGGGGGGGGGGGGATGGGGGTTGATGAAAAGTTACGATGAAATGTTTTTGCGGAAAATTCCCTTATCTAGCACATGTTGCGCGCGAAGCGCGCTAAAAATTGTGCCATTTAAAGCTAAAAAAATCATTAAATATAATAGTAAGTTGAACAAAATTTACCATTTTTTCAATATTCTGTAAAATATTATTAGGTTATTTTGGTTCAAAAAGCACGTGAATGGTATCAACATTGGGGGGTATATCGTATTGAACATCCCCTCATCAACATATTTGGGGGGGGGTATACCCCATCTCCCCGGGATTTACGCCTATGGGGGGTGAATTGCCACACCCTATCCATCACTTTGGGATCACCCTTTACCTTCCTTTCTATACCCCGACCCGGTATGTTTTTTAATGGGTGGGGGGGCATGAAACGGGCATAAAAGTCAATTGGTTATTACATTAACTCATTTGACACCGGGTTTTGGTTGGGCGAAAAGAAAGAAATAGAGCGGTAACAACCCCCCCTTCCCCCTATTATTTGCAAAAAAACTTTTTAAACTAATTTTAATTTAAATATATATTCCATTCAATTATGTATAAAGTATGACTCATCACATTCATATTTCAGATGAACTGACATTGGAATCAGTTCGTACATGGTATCGCTATCAAACAGCCACTCGGTAAACAAATTCAATAACGGAAGTTAAAATATTAGCATTTTGTGGTTTTTTCGCATGTACAAATTACACGGGCGCGCTTGGGCACCAGTCAGAAGTTACACATGTTACAAGGTACATTGAACTTTCATACACCGTTTCTCAAGACGAGTGATTCGAACCTTTTCATATATTTTCACAAGATTTTTAACATCTACGGGGTCACACAATCACCCAAAATGCAAAGCTTAGTTCTACAGTCGTATCTCCACAAAAGAATGACGGATTTTGATGGGGTTTTCGGATTTTCTGAAAAAATGTCCTCTTTTTTGGTGTCAACAACTTGCCAAAAAAGATGAAATTGACTGTACTATGCACTTTCTGGTTCCGCAAAACCCACTACAGTCATGGGCACCACATCCGGTCAATTACAAAGACAAATTTTTGTGGACAGCTTTTCCCAAATAGTCACTGGCATCGAAGACACAGCGGCAAACGGTCTCGTGTGTTCACATGAATACACATCGAATTGCCTAGCTTTTGTCGAGATAATGTTAATCGAATTATATATAGTGGTTTTCGCGTTGTTCGTCCTTCTCTCTATTAGGTCCATGCTTTACACTGTGTAAGGAGAATTTAAGAGTCCCCCATGGGAGAGTTGTCCTATAGTGTATTTTCCCAAGACGATCTTCCAACCATGTGACCAAGCCGTTCCATTAGCATGGAGAAGAGGCTACTTACCAAGAAAGTATCGATGAATTAGTGGACTAAAAAAAGGCCACCACAAAAAATTAAGTTATGTTAACTGCATATCCATTGTACTCTGACATTAACATCCATGTTTACATCAGATTGTCCCCTGATTAACATTTACCTTATTACTGTATCTTTGAAATGTATTACATATACCCAATGTTTTTTAACAAAATCGTACACAAAAGCCTACAGCTAAAAAGGAAATCTTATTGACTGCCGGATGTTGAAAGAAATTAATAAAAAAAATAAATGTGGCCTCTTCAATGATGGAACTGGCCACACTTCCTTGGATTTAAAAGATTCATAGCTTTTTGTTATTCCATTCACGTTTGCCGATTTCATCACACAGGTCATCAACGATTTTCAAAAAGCCTTTCATTTTCAACTAATACGCAATGATTCGATTCCCGGCACTTTTTAAATCTGAACATTCAAATAGCTCTTTTCATTGGATTCAAAAAAGTATCAGAATTGTCGGTTGTAAAATAGGTTTGCACAGGGCAGCTATACTTAATGACAGTATACCTGTTCAGATTATAAATGACTGCAAAGGTTAGACAAAAGTGATATCTTTGACAATGCAATATACCTGAAGACAGTACATCCTTACTTTTGATATCATCATTCCCTGCCCATCCCAGTGCCCCAAAATCGCTCTTCAGAAACGTACTATAGCTACCATGACAACATGTACGATTAAACCGTGTTCTTTGAGGCTATTGGTACAGTGTGAATGCATGATGCGCGCAGTATCACACCATTGAGAACACAATGCACAGATACATTGGGAGACTCTACCTCACAGGGACTCGCTAATTCGTGCATCTGTTCTTCTTGCATGGTGAGGACGGTAGCTCACGTTACCTCAAGCATTTGTGTGGGGAGTTTGACTACCAACTGCTTTCTGTTATAAAATCAAAAAATCTTTAGGTTTAAAAGATTTGTTTCTTTATAGAGTAATTGCCAGCTAATGCAATCCAACTCATCATGAAATCTTGAATTTAAAATAAAGAACAAAAACTTTAAGATAAGGTCAGAAGATCATAGGCAGTGGAATTGAATTTGACAGATTGCTATCGACTATGCATTGCTTTTGTTTAGAAATCTTATTATTTACATAGAATACCAAAGGAAAAAATCTGATGACAAGTGATGATAAGTGGTCCAATTCCCAGCAAACAGAAATTTTTTCTTTTTTTTTTTTGCATAGTGTGTATCGCAAAAACTTTTAAACTATGCTTTCGATGATTTTGTCTTTAGGCCCATGTCGAAATTTTTTAGTTAAAACGGGTCTAGTGTCCCAGAGTAATGTTTTGGGCTTCATATTAAGAGCAATATTTGACTTTTTCTTTGCTTTCCCTTTTATACTTTTCACCAGGACCGTTACATATCCACTAGTGAATCTTTTTTTGAATCTTAGTTAAAGGCTGACCATCAGAGATTTCAAAAATATTTTTTGTGTGTATATTAAAATAGTCAACTAGACTGAAGATAGTAACCCAACATGCACAAGCAAAAGTTTGAAATGAATCAGATTTTTCTTTTTTGATTTCACTAAATATTTATGTATATGTTACGTCCCGTAGTATAATTTGTATAAAATAATTTCTCTCCGGATTCGGCATTTTATAACAAAGAAAAAAAAATGTGATTTTCTGTATAAAGACGTCGATTGGGGGGGGGGGCCACTTATCTATTTTCACACAGTGATTAGAAGATGGAGAGCGTACAGTTCATGCAAAACACGATTTGTTTGAAATTGAGCGCGCCCTCATCCTGAAAATCTCTCAGGTCCACCAGTCAGCCTTTAACTCAGGTTGCTTTTAATTAATTACACATGTTACACCTTTTGCCCCTTTTAACATTGCTCACAATCAAGCAGTGTGTTAGGAAGGAGAATTGGGAAATCACAATTGTGCAAGTCAACACCATTCAGTCGAACAGGTCTTCGTCTGCACTAAGGAAAAATATGGTAGACGTTTCATTTAGAAGGCCCAAGTCCCCCTTATCCATAACCTCGTAGTAGTACAACTATTACCTTTATTGGCTTCCGAAGTAAGTCTATACGAGAGTGCTGGGTGAGGATCATATTCAATAAACTTTATTTCCCATTACTCCACAGTATGACAACAAAACAGTTATATGGTGGAGTTACCAAAGGTCTATAGGGCCCCAAACACTCACCACACCCCCCTTGAATACATTCAAACACGGCGCAAAAACAGGGCATAACTAATCAAGAAACGCACAGAAAGTGTTACCCTTGTAGTCACTTGTAACACCTTCTTGTTAGGAACTAAATCAGAGTCAATACTCTTGGTTCACGTAGTTGCCTGGCGACGCTTTGCATGCATTGTTGAGTAAAGGTATCTACCAAGAAACAGGGAAACCATTTTTTGGACATCAATGTCATAGTAATTGATATACACCACATGTGCCTATGTGTAGGCCTGGGATTTTATTTTTTGCTAGAGTGACCCTGACACTCTGCAGTTCTTTCATATACAATGCCTAGTAATTTACACTAGGTATATGGTAGTGCAATAACAATAACATGATTTTGTCACACATGGAGTAAGTTCCAACAACTTAATTTAGAAGTTTTCTTTGTATGACCTACTAAAAAATTATTCTTTATTTTCCTTTGAATGCCACTTCATTATTTTATGAACTATAATTGTGTATGTGTACATTTGTGTGTGTGTGTTTTCATATTTCTTGTGTGTGTGAATTGGAAATTAATTTTAATGGTAAACAATTTGGTACATAAAAATTAAAAAGGTTTCAAAATGGGGGTATTAACAGCAAACAATTAATGGTCAGGTGGGGGGGGTGATTTCTCCCTTGGGAGGAAGTATGTTATGTACGCACTTATAAAGTTCCCAAGTCCCCTCTTTTCAGGCTCTTTTTCAGTTCCAGTGACCCCCATTTTAGGACCATTCCATTTCCAGAGACCCTACTTTTCAGGTCCAAAGTCCACATTCTCTCTAACCAAATTTTCTTCAAACCCCCTCCAAAAAGTAGGCGGAATTGAGGGAGATCGCAGCTTATTTTCTTAAATTTTCTTTTCCGGACAACCGTTTTCTGCGGGAGACGCCCATTTTTTGGGCCCTCAATCAGCCCCCGTCCCCCGTCACCCCCCCCGTCACAAACCGGTTTTATTAAGTCGCTTCCTTTTGATACTTTGACACCTGGAGTTTTGGACCTATTCAATTCAGTCGGAGGGAAAATGAAAGAATTACAAATGCAACGTGTCCACACCTGTATTATTTGGAGGACACTCCGGTCGATATAAACCCACTCCCCTTCCACTCACCTTCCACTAAATACAATTTCATTCATGTATGGAAACGCACCATAGTGTATTTCAGGCCTTGACATTCTTCACATAACAAACATGATTAACAGAAGTCCTTGCTCCTCATTGAATTTTTCCCTCTGCAAATGGTAGCGGGGTCACATATCAGATGATTGAGTAATAAGAAATCGCAGAAACTCCAAAATTGAAAAAAAAAGACCAAAATATGCACGGATATCCTGTACTGACAAATTTTGTAAGTATCTTTGGTTGACAGGCTCAGTGAATAATACTTGGTTACAGGTTTGGAAAGTGTCCTTTATTAAATGGTTGATTTGTGTGAGTTGGTGGCTGACAGAAGAATTCATGTAAATACAATTTAGCTTTATAATGTCATAGATCAGGGTTTAATAACTCTGACCATTCTGACCAATATCAGTCAACAAGGATGCCGTTTTACTTCTACAATTTCTGGAAATTGAACAATTTGGATGATGTCAAATGAGAAAATTCATTTTTCTTCAAAGTTGTAATACACTGTAAAGTTGAGAAAACAGCAGTTAATGAGTCTGTAATAAATTCTGTTACTAATCTCCCTGGCCTGGGCCATACACAAGCCCTTCCTAATCCTCAAATGTCATCTATATTTTACTGTTTAATCCCTGATATACGACGTACCTTAGCATAAATTGTGCAAAAAGTAGTTTTTTAACCTTATTAGTTAGTTTGTATCACCCCCCCCCCCCCGCCCCCCGTTTTGCTGCCCCTGGTTGATGGCATACTGAAAGTTAGTGGTTGACAAGGACAAAGTCAGTATTCCATGGTGTGATGGTTGATGGTTGATGGGTGGGAGTAGTCAGTTAATTGATAATACAGGATCCAATGGGTTATAGGTGATGGTTGGTGGAGCCCGTGGTTGATGGAATAGTGACGTCAGCAGTGTCTTCAGTTTTTTGGCCTTAGTAGGCCACATGCAATTTTAACTTTGGAGCCATTTTTTACTGTATTTTGTTGTTGTTTTTCTTTTGAATTTACTGAGGAAGATTTGCATGTTACGACAAAAACATGATGATAGAATGTTTCAATTTTTTTGTAAATAAAAAGAAAGTTTATTCCAGTGATCGGCCAAAATCAATATCTTATGTTTATAACTAAATTGGACAATCAATATGATTTGCAACTGTCTTGACTTGTCCCCATTTAGGCCAACTGAGCAATTTTTCTGGGACGCCCTTTCAATTTTTTTTGAAATTAAAATAAAAAGTGCATTTTACATTTAGTTTTTTGGAGTATCTACTGGAACAAACTTTATTTTTTGTTTGGCCTTAACAATGAACAGAAGTTCACTGGCATAGGCCTATATCCCAAACTCCCTTTTTCGAAAAGACTACATACGTGACGATCACCGCAAAAAAGGGTAGGTTATTTTTCTGTTAGATCTAGGGGCAATTTCCGTTTTCCCCCCAAACAAAACGTCCGCTGCCGTGCTTTTTTGAAACTGTAAAAAATGCAGTTAAGGGACGTTTGGTATATGGAATTGTCCCGTAATGGTTTGTTTCAATCACCTCATTGCCCAACTCAACACCACACCTGGAGTAAGCCACAGCATCCTTGATGCTCTCGTTTTAATCCTTGTGACAAAATGACACTTTGGTTATTACCACCTTTTCACAGCAATACCAAAGCATTTTTTCATTTTGACCCCTGTATTATGAATTCCCACCCCCCCCCCATCCCCTTCATCCCCATGCATACAGTCATGACACTAGTGGCTGTCATTGGCTGTGCTGTGGTATTATCGGCTGTAGAATTCGACAGTTGTCATTCATATTTTAGCTACTACACCATACAGGGGCGCAGTTGGGTTTTTAGTATACAAACTGCATGTGCATTGTAGTAAATATATTCAGTGTAACATTGAGATCCTTTACAAATATTAAACGTTTATAAGCTACTAAATTATAGATGAACACTGGGGGGGGGGGGGTTGTGAGCTGAGTCGGATGGGTGCAGGGTGATGACCATCGTCATCGAAAAAATAAATAGCAACCTGTCAATACATCATGTATAGAGCGGGATTTATGTTTACTAGACTGTAAAATTTCAACAGTTGAACATGTTTAAACGTATTGATACATGTAATGATGAAGTCCCACTGCTTGGTTTTGAGAGAGCCTGCAGTGTCAGACGCTCACTAATGGCATTAAGCCGTTGCTACCATCGTGAATAGAATAGAATAGAAAGAAGCCTGCCTCGTCATTTTTCGAAGACAGTAGGACGGAATCTATTTTTTTAAGCGGCATTATCTCCGATTTGTTCACACACATATGGTTCAAATTCATCTCTATCCACTATTTTCGTCTCAATATGCATTAAAATCCCTGAATTTCCATAGGTAAGATCATTGTCGGTGATATCACACTTATACTAATGGTCCAAATCTGGCATATCTTCCAACTTATTTTAGTGTTCATGGGGAAAACTATGCTGTAAAATTTGCAGGCTCCCGTTAATATATACACGTACATATATGCAGCTCTCTCCTCTCTCAAATGTAACTTAACTACTCAAAGCAAATCCTTATTTTATCTTTGTAATATCTGGCGTTAGATACGGTTAAATGAACACGGATATTTTGGCGAGAGAACTGGTATACTAAATTATATGACTGGTACTACGGTGAGGCCGGCAGTGCCAGTCATTTTCTCGCTGAAATGATATGCTGTTGATCTGTATGCTTGTGAAAACTTTCAGGTACTACAAACATCGAAAATTCCTCTAACTCTGCATTTACCGAAGGTCCAATCCGTGGTTGAATACGCGTATCCTGGGTTTCGCTACCGAATCATTTTTCATTTTTACCGAAATTCCTAATCCTTCACAATGCACCACCTAGGTACGAGTAGATATACATCACTCCATGCACGCTCGCTGTTTAGTGCGTCTCCTTTAACTACGCGCACATTTTTTGGCGCAAAGTACAAAGGCAATCAAAGAGTACTCTTTGCTGGTAAAATTTATGTACAGGTACGGTTTTCGCACAGTTACGACAGAAACATGACCGTATGACCAAAACACCATATCTATGCGCTATTTATTTTATCTACTCGTACATCGTTGGTGCATTGTGGGATAGAATTTCGGTAAAAAATGACTTCCGGTATGAAACCCCAGGATCCACGTATTGTGAGTGACCTACGAATGTGATTGGTTTTGATTGAGGATGGCAATGATGCAGATCCAGGAAGTCCCTTGCCCCCCTCTCCCGAATCAATTTTGATAAAATTCCAAGACACATTGACGTTTCCAACATTGTAATGGGGTGTGCGGGGAGCGTTTACAATGTATGACACCAAAGTGATCAAACATTTTATTGAGGATGTAGGTGAGAATTAATGACATTATATATATATATATATATATATAAATATATATAAATATAGATTTATATATAAATATATATTTTCATATATTTTATATATATAATGAATATTCATGGTGTCGCAGAATGAACTTTTGTCACCCCAAAACGGCCATTTTTGCTTACTTAATTCAGATTCCGGTATCCTTGTTTTAGCCTTATATATGAAAATATATCCCTTTTTTCACATATGGTAAAACAAGAAAGAAACCGTGAAAAATAACCAAACCATGACTATTTCCCTAAAATGCTGCAACCAACTTTGTCCATTGCTAGCATTAGCAGAGGAACTGGCTGCAAATATCCCCAACGTAAAATGTTAAGACCCCTCCTGGCCAATAATACTCCTCAAATATTCCAATGTCCATTGCTGTTTAGAGTTTTATTGTTCATTCTCTACGGCACTGCAGCATTATTTGCGGCTGATTGTCCTCTTCTTTGACGACCATATCGCTCTCCTTGCACCTTTTTAGAGTCTTGCCAGGCTCCACAATTTTTTCTCTGTTCCCCTTGATTGGGCCATCTTCTGGGTAACCCTACTTTGAGGGAAAAACGTTTACCATTCACGACGAACATGGTCACTTCAACCCAATAATATATTGGACCTGTCCTTCTATGGTTGCTTTTTTTGTCTCCATCGGGGCGTAGGGTGACAACAAGTGGAATTCATAATAATTATTAAAATCATAAAAACCGCACTGTTCCCACAAATACAACTTGCACATTTTCTTTTATTCTTGACAAAAAAAAATGTCACGGCTGCCTTCAACAATTTCATGTCCCCAATATCAGTGACCAATGGATAACACATGACTTCACAAACAAATTGAGGTTAAGAGATTCAATTCACGACGCCCGGTATCTTTGTGAGAAAAATACTTCAGATTCGTCCTTTCCTCTGGGAGTGCATGACCATCGTTGTATTGTGCGGCGCAGCTTAAAGATTTCAGCTTGTTACCGCTCGTGTATATTTTTTATTTTTTGGTTTGTTTGTTTTTGTTTTTTGTGATTTTTTTTTTTCCGTTGGGTTTTTTTTTTTGTTGTTTTATGTTTTGGGTTTTTGTTGTTTTATTCCCCCCCCGCCACCCCCCACGAATTTAGAATACTTTTTCAGGACAAAATACTTATGCCCTTCACAATAAATAAATATTGATCTTCTATAGTGCGTGTTCAATTAACTTTGGCCAATTTTTCATCATTTATTAGAAAAGGAAGAAACATGAACAAACATCATTAGAGAATGTGGGCGGGCAAGCTTTGCCTAACAACTTTGGCAGAACCAAATCCGTAACATATTGGCTTAACTCATGTCTATACAATTTACCGCGGTTTCAGAAGAAAATTAGTGTCAACGACCTATATTATAAGGTACACTGGTTAGTTATTGTGAGAACGAGGACGGGTATTTGTCACTCAAATCCCGAATGCGGGGAGGTGGGAACGACCTGGCTTACAACTGGCCCCACATACCGTCCCATTGCAATATCTTTAGCTCGGTTTGCTGAATTCTATACATATCCATTGGTCTCTGATATTGGGAGAACAGAAAAGCTTGGAATGAAAGGATTACAGACATTTTCTTTCTTTACTTCCGCCCCTCGTTCAGCCCGTTTTCGTGATGCTGGACCAGACAGTATATGTTGAATTGTACCTTATTCTGCATTTCCCCTTGGTAATTTCCCTTCACGCCACCGCCAAAAATCGATGGTGACACATAATTTGTTATACAGTTGGAGTTATTTGGTCCACGCCCGCATAGTCTACAATAGCAGTTCAGTAGAATATGCATTGTGTCCACTCATCTACGGTATGACCGGACGAAAAAAAAAAAAAAAAAAAAAAAAAAACTGCTACAGAAGGTTTTCTAGCTGAACTAGTTGTACAAACCCTCCCGACCAACATATCAAAAAGGTAGAAAAAAGGAAGCATGGCAAGATATGCTACTTTGCATAAAACCTATTTGCCATTTTTGCCTATATATTGGTTATTATACAATATGTTAGAAGGGGACGACCCGATTTAAATAAATAAAGTTTTCATCTTGATAGAATGGTCTTCACCTCTAAACCCCATCTGTAGAGTTTTGGGCTGATATTTCAGCCCGTTTTCAGGTGAGAGCTAAAAATATGATTTTCTTAGCCCAAAATGTGCAAAGTTAATATCGGTCGACTAAAATGAGGTACATTTTCGCTCATAACTTCCAAACTAAATATCCTTTAGCCCTAAGATTTCACAGGGTAAATGAGAAAAATAGTAGCTTTCTTCCAATACCAAAATGTTGACCACTTCCGGTAAAATCTTGGGAGTATGGGGACGATGCTATTAGCGATCAGGCCACGGCCCTTTAACTCTTGAGTCTTTCTTGCTGTCCAACATAGGAGCCGAGGTACTTGAGGTCTAACATTTTTGAGTTAGGTACCGTGTTTACTGCAGATAGGTTGATGATTCTCTTCCTCATTGACGGTCATGTATTCCATTCCGTCTCTTTGGCATTTAGATGTAGGCTGACTTTATCTGCAGCATTCTCAAATGATGCTTTGTAGTAGATCTTGTGCGGCACATATCACATCCCTGTTAGAGCTGCGTAGTCAAGGTCTGTGAGAAGCTGACTTTGGTGACGTCAAGAATGCGTGGCCGCCTTTTTATGCTGCTGTCCTACCTATTACACACGCTATTACCAAATGACCCCCTTTTTAAAATGTTCACATACTTAAAGACCCCCATTTTCTTCTTTCCTGCTGTCCACTTTTATCAAGTTTGCATAAAATTATCCACTTTTTTCAAGAATTTGAACACCCAAATTCAAAATTTTCGCAGTCTACGTGCACATTTTTAACAAATTTATAATTTCATGGCAGCAATTTTATAATTCCATGGCAGTTTGAACTCTGGAAAGGAGACATTTCCTATTTTAATTTCAGGTTTTAACATCATTGGCCCCCCTTAAAGTTTCATACTGGATAAACCCATTTTATTCAGCTTGTGTACCGAATGACCCCGTATTATTGGGTACATTTTATCTGAAAGGACCTGGGAAAGGACCCTAGCTATTTTTCACCTGGCCGAGGCACATATACACATCACTTCGCATATGGAGACCCCTCACCCGGCACTGGTTGGCCCAATGTGTTTGGATACTGTCTGATAGTAATTTGCTAAATAAAGATCTCCCCATCCCGATTGCAGTCTGACAAATCATCTAGAATGCAAAAATAATTTTGGCGGGAAAATTGCGGCCATCTTGAATAATGACCATCACTTTCCACTTTTAATTAATATATCCATTGCATGTGCTACACACCTTGCAGGCATAGCCATGTAAAACATGTTCAAATACTAACAGAAAATGGAAAATCTCCCTAAACATGCATTTATGAGCTATACCTTTGTCGAAATATGGGCGTATACGTCCACGTAAGATAAATGGAAATTACCATGTCTTGCCAGGCTTCCCTTTTTCTACCTTTTTGATATGTTGTTTGGGAGATCTGTTACTGCTAATTACAGCAAGAAAACCTTCTGTAGCAATTTTGTCCAGGTGTACCTAGTATTTTTCATAGATTGAGTGGACTATAAGTACTTGGTCAACATGTAAGCCAATAGCCCTGAATGACTAAGACCGAATGTTTCAAAAGCACAGAAAAAAGACGGCTTTGCACCCAGGACTTTTCTTGTAGAGGTGTTTAGGCCTCATATGTAAAATATAATGTTACTCACCAGCAAGTGTCACACATTAATGCAAACCTATGTATATTATTTTTTTTTATACAACTGGGAAAATGTGTTTTGAAACTATGCAATTTCATTTAGAATAGTAAACTTCATTTACTAATGCTAAAATGGCCGCTGTGCATTACACATGGGTCTCCATGTACTGTGAAAAAAGCCGCAAAATTTGTTCTTCGTGAAAGAATTTCAACATCCTCACCTTATTTTTCTGGATGCTGGAACACCCAAACTCAACATCTTTGGGTTGGATTGCTGTAATTTTGTCATCTGGCTGTGTTTCAAGTTACCAATCTTTGCTGCTATGCTGAGACCATCTAACAGAGTCAGTGGTGCCAAATTCTGCTACCTTCCAGAACTTCTATAACAAAGCACGATTTTCGTCTTGTAAACAGGTGGGCTCTTCCTTTTTTTTTTAATGCAGTTATGGAGTCTTGTGTGTATCTTACCCTTCTGCTGATCATTTTTCAATGCAGTCAACATGGACATCGTCAGGAAATGGCAAATTTTCCAACAATATACTCTAGACTTAGACAAAGCCCTAGAAGTAAATTTCTTGGACCGATGTTATTGTATGCAAACCACACCTCTTGTTTTCAACCTTCCATACCTGCAGTCAACACTATTATACTCGCAAATGATGTTGAACAGAATCCTGGCCCGATTTCATCTCCAAATAGATCTACATGTACTGATAGAAATGAGTCGCATAATGGGGGATCACCTAGCTCCTTTCATAGCATTGATACTTCCATTAGCAGTTTAAACCACTCAAGTGCAAGCACCATTAGTATGGGCATGCCTTGTCTGTTTGTGAACTCTCGTAGTATCAAAAATAAATTGATAGATTTCCAAGCTTATGCTTACAGCCATGGGTTTAAGATAGTTGGCATGGCTGAAACATGGTTGGCTGATCATGTACCTAGTAGTTGTGTTCTTCAGGATATGGTAATCCTTAGAAACGACCGAAACACACATGGTGGTGGCGTCTTATTAGCAATTGCCCCTGAACTTCAACCAATTCGTATTGAGCCATGCCACAATTTTCCTCAAAAGGATTCTCAATCTGTCTGGGCATCTGTTGTTATCGGCAAGAAAGATGGCTGTGTGGCGTCTTCTACCGTCCGCGTAGAGATGACATGGAATCTCTTGATTGTCTTGAACAAATATTACTTAATATTCATC
>JAMKCH010083779.1:0-12225 GCA_023653785.1 Ophioderma brevispina
AGTGTAAGAAATTTTTAAAAATTTTTAAAATCAGGAAATTTTCTATTCTGAAACTGGCAACTCTGCACACACAACACACGCGGGGGCCGCTCACAGACTCACACACATATAACTCATTTGCTGCATGCACACACACACCACTTCAAAGAAGGCAAAACAGATACACAACAACATAATAAGTCATGTTCTATCATTAACTTTCACTGTCCAATTACTAAGGTCAATGTTCTAAACACACGCACCAAGTTGATTAAGCCATTCATTATGGATCAAATGTATGAAAGACAGATGATACCTCAATAACCCAGTCAATAAGCGATTGGCTTTAATATAATTTCACTTAGGACTCTTAAACCTCCGACACAAATCCTTTTAAGTCGGTAACATCTGCATGTATACCAACTGCTAGTTGTCTGTCTCAACATTGCAATGTGGTGACACCAACTGTCCAAATCCACAATTTCACATGTCATGAATAATACCAACATCGTGTGATCATTTCTATTTGTATGCATATTGCCATTACATGTCTAATTCGAGGTTGCATAAGTAGCCGCCTACATAACTGCTGATGAGGCCACTGGTGCTACTAAGAGTCAATTTGTGGCTGGTCATGTTCTGCAAAGTATCCTGTAAAAAAGGTCAATATTTTAAGCTTTCTATTTCCACTAAGTTTTTGTCATAATGCAGTTTGTTGGGTTGATAGAGTACCCCATAAAATCACTGGTGAGCCATTGTGATGATACTTACTTCTAAAGAGTATCTCAATAAAAAATTACAAACTCTCACCCAGGAACAATATTTTATTTTGTGGGATTTTGAAGGGCTTTCAGGACTTTATAATGTCACAGGTGAAAGGTCATATCCTGCAAACTCAATGTAAAAACCTCTAAAGATCACCTACCAAACAAGTTTCAAGATCTTAACATCTGCGTTCATACATATTACATGCAAGAGTCCAATTGTTAGATTGACCTTATGACCCTAATATTAGTTTAAGGTCATGTCCCCTGAAAAAAAATCTAGGTAAACCTCTAAGATGGCCATCTATTAAACAATTTCATGAGAAAGCCTAGCACCTATGGTTCTTGAAATTGTGCATATAATATTCCAGACAGACACACAGACCCACGCACAGACCGATGAAGGATACACAGACATGATCACACATAACCCTTACCATTGGTTAGATATTCCTTACAGACACACAGAGACCACATGCACAGACAGACAAAGGACACACAGACATGATCATAACAATAACCCTTGGCCACTGGTATTATGGCCAAGGGGAAAAAACCAAAATGTTGATATCTGTAAACCTTCTCTATACAACTTAACATTACATGCGATTCTACGATAAAGTAGGATAATTGAACCCCTATAATCTACATTGCCTTATGAGGCCATGATACTTGACTCACAGACAATGTGTCTGTCCCTACAAGGTACCGACAAATCAAACAACTTAAGGTTTCTATTATTTATACAATGTTGTTATAACAGTTTTGGGGTTTGAAAGAGTCCTCCTCATTTAAAGTTCAACGAGAGTTTTTGAGAGGCACCCCAAATCTGTGTCATAATAGTAATTTCTAGAGTATCTCATAAAAAATTACCACTCCTCGCCCCGGAACAATATTTTATTTTGTGGGATTTTTGAGGACTTTCAGGACATTTTATTATTGCCACATGGTCAAAGTTCATTATACCTGCAAACTCCAGGTAGACCTCTAAGAGATCACCTACCAACAAGTTTCAAGATCTTAACATCTCGGTTCATAACATATACTTCAATAGTCCAATTGTAGAATTGACCTTATGATCCTAATATTAAGGTTAAAGGTCATTCCCCTGAAAAATCTAGGTAAACCTCTAAGAGGCACTATCAAACAGTTTCATTAGGCCTATCACCTATGGTTCTTGAAGAAGTCGTGCATAAGATATTCCCGATACAGACACAACAGACAACAAGCACAGACCGATGAGATCCACAGACAATGATCCACAAAATCCCCTTAGCCATTGGTTACGATATTCGACAGACACCCGACACAGCACAACAGCAAAGGACAACAACAGACCTGATCAAACAATAACCCTTGCCCTGGATTATGGCCAAGGGGGGGTAAAAAAACCAAAATGTTTGATACTGTCAACCTTCTCTATACCAATTAACATGACCTGCCCGATTCTACGATAAAGTAGGATAATTGCAACCCCTATAATCTACTCCTTATGAGGCCATGATCCTTGACTCGCAGACATGGTTGTCTGTCCATTCTCTACCACAATAAAAACAACTTAAGGTTTCTATATTTTATACAATGGTTGTTTAATAACAGTTTGGGTGTGAAAAGAGTCTCCTCCATATTAAAGGTGCAACGAGAGATTATTGAGGCACCCAAATATTGTGTCATAATAGTAATTTCCCCATATAGACTAGACACTCAATAGATTTCTTTACCTTGTATTTGGCTACAGAAAGTCTAAAGCCAAAAAAAGTGATTCTGATTTGCTATTACATGTATTCAATGTAAAACATAGGACTGAATTTCGTATATATACGAAATTAATTAATTTCAGCACATTTTTTGTACCAAGGAAACACTTCTCCAGCCTTAAAGAAATCCTTTTCAGATGGGTTATTTTTTAATGTGAGCTTTACACATCAGGCCAAAAATCATTACTTTCAATTTTTTCGGGGTACCTGATTGTGAAATCTCTCGTTGCACCTTTAATGTTAAGTCCTGACACTATACTTCAAACATAATTGCACTCATACACTATATCAAGTGTTTCCTATTAATAACAAACGAACAGGAACCGCAAGTGTCGCCTGTTGCGCGCTCCAACTTCTTTTGAAGTTTTGGCAAATGATGATTAGAAAGGAGAACAAATGTACTGGAGAGAATGTTATCCAAAGACAATTTGAAGTAAATCAGCATAGTGTTTAGTAGCCACAGAGCATTTGACAAAAGTGTAACAAGAGTTGTATGACAAATACATCACGGTCATTGTAGCGCTAGTTGTCGTCTGCCGTCGCGGTTTGGTGAATGGGGTCAAAGGGACATGAGGTCCACCAAGGTCACACAATGATGTTTCACCAAGTCATATGGTCACAAATGGTCACAGGGGGTTGCATGAGGGTCACAAAGGTCATGAGGTCACCATGGCACATGGGGGCACAAAGGTCACATGGAGTCACAAAGGTCCACATGGGGCCACAAAGGTCATTGGGGTTCATTCAAGGGTTCACGTGGGGTTCAACAAGGTCACATGGGGTTCAACAAGGTCACATGGGGTCCAACAACTGTCACATGGGGTCAACAATGTCACAACGAGGTCACCACCAAGGTCACAGGAGTTCACCAACAAAGACACCACTACGCACCCTCCCCCTCCCCCTACACCCCCATGCACCCCAACCCTTCCCCTCCCTTGCACACCTTCCCCCCCCTTTGCACACCCCCCCCCTCCCGTTGATCTCCCTCACCCCCTACCACTCCCTGGCAACCGACCAATTTGTGAATGGCCAAGGTGATATGAGGTCACCATGGTCACATGAAGGTCACCAAGGTCACATGAGGTCACCAGGTGCATGGGGTCACAAAGATCACACAAAGTCCCAAGGTCACAAGAGTCCATCAAGGTGACACTCGACCAGTCACCAGGTCCATGAGGTCCCCCACCCCCCGCCCCTCGCCGAAACAGACCACACACCTCCCCATACGCACCCTGCCTCAATGCAGCAGCAACACCCGACCCCTCCCGAGGCACCCCAGCCTGGCCACCTGACACCCCCCCTGCCCCTCCCCAACACCCCTCCCCAATACCCAACCCGCACCCTGCCCCCTCCCCACACCCCACCCTTCCCACACCCCAACAACCCCACCCTGCCCGCTTCCCCCACCCCCCCCTTCCCACTCCATATGATGACAAAAGATGTTGGTATAGTAGTTTTTCATGTGCACAAGGAATTTTGCATTTTCGATGTACCATTTAAGTGATCAGCAATTATGCATAATTAATTAGCTCATTTGCATACCTAGACGCATGTATCAGGAACTTTCAAATGGCAGATGCGCACCATAATGGTTTTCTTCAGTGAAGGATTTTGCATATCCATGTACCATTTCAAAAATATAGTCGTTACGCTAATTTTTGCAATTTAAGTAGCTCATTTGCATATGTAATTTGCCCGAAATATGGCCCAACGTAATCAGGTCGTTGAACGTCTTCAAAACCCGTTCCCTTCCACCAAGTTACATCACTTATAACACCTTACGGAACTCCAAAAATAACTTGCACACAGCCTTTCGGTGAGTGTTATCATTTTTGACGGGCAAATAGCTAATGAATATTCATGAATATCAAATAATCAGCCAAAAGCTACACTAAATATTTGGGGCACCTCACTCTATCAACCCCTGACCAAGTATTAAGTAAACTGGGCCTTAGCGTTAGCCAGCAGGGCATTTCAAATAAGGTTAACCAAATGTCTGAAAAATAGCAAATAGCTAATTAAAAGTCATGAATATGCAACTAATGCAGCAAAAATTTACACATCATATTGCGGCACCTCACTTTATCACACTATCACCCTAT
This sequence comes from Ophioderma brevispina, assembly GCA_023653785.1. NCBI lineage: Eukaryota > Metazoa > Echinodermata > Ophiuroidea > Amphilepidida > Ophiodermatidae > Ophioderma > Ophioderma brevispina. The sequence goes on from JAMKCH010083779.1 coordinate 4,606, forward strand.
CAAGTGAGAAGTAAATCGGGGATAGTGTTTAGCCTGCAGAAGCATTTTTAAAAGGTTAAGACACTATCAGTGATTTGAAAATATTTGAAATTTGCAGAATAGCTTCAAGTGAAGGATAAGTCGGTATCATTCCTCATAAGTCCTTTCCAACGAGAATTGACAGATAGGAAGAAACGGCAGTTGTTCCAAGATACTATTCCCCATTCAATTACTGTGTGTTGTTAGTAAGTGTCCGCACTACAGTAATGACTAAAAGTTCCGATTCCCGTCCTTATTAGGTTGCTCGTGGTCTTATCATTTGCAGGGCCAATGTGTTAGGATACCGTACTTGTTACATACATGCAATCTGATTTTGGATGATTTTTTCGATTTCTGATTTAGCAATCACTGATCGTGTCCTTTAACCGGTCATACGGACGACATACACAACGGACCACGGATGCAACGGACACACGGAATCTGGACTAGTATGTGCCTCCCATGAACATTCGTTCAGCAGGCCCAACAAAAATAAAATCCATTGGTTTATAGTTATTTATCATACTTATTATCATGATGCAGGCCGTAAAATTTAATACACCTCAGTCTGAATATGAATATTCGCTCATAACATCAAAACGCACTGTTCCGGAATCAACTGAAATTCTAGAATAACCTTTTTCTTTGAAGGATATCTAGTAACCATAAACAAAAATGAAATGGCTAGGCATCACGAAATACACCTTTAATTTTGATAGTCCATAATACAAGTTTTATAGAAGGCCGCTGGTGATGTTAAATATTAAATGAGCTCAATGTTTCACATGTATGCAAAATTTAAGACTTGAGGTTTTTTGTATAGCTTCTCGTGTTTTTTAAAACATTTCCTATTTAGGTTGATTGAGAATCTTATACAAGTATTTGAGGCCGTTGTAATATCTCTACATACAAGTACTTTTCTTATCCAAGGGTGATCCCTCAAAATATCCTCTATCTTCTTATACTTCGTCCACATAGATCGAAAGTGATATTATTGCTTTTATGCGATATGCACACTTAGCAAGATGACTTTTTGCAGCTCTGCGACTTGGACTTGCCACGATATGACCTCATAACTATAGGTCATGCAGACGGTTCATCAATGATTTAAAGAGACGCACGTGTTGGTAAAAGGTTTTTTTTATTGTATCATTGAACATGCTTCAATCTTGACATTATTTTTACCTTTTAACCTGTGTCAAAACTACACCGCATTCCCGCTAGACAGAACCATGACAATGCACTTAGGCGACGAAAAAAAAACACCCCGTTTAAGGGCGAGCGGACCTTTCGAGTAGGGTCGGTCGGGCAAATTTTTTTTTCTGGAGGTCAAAATTGGCCTAAAATAGCCCCAAAATCTGCAAAAATCAAGAGAAAAAATGATTTTTTTTTTTTAAATTAGCCAAAATGGATAAATTTGGGCTTTAAAAACAGGCCGATTTTACATGATTTTTGGAAAAACTAAAAAAAAAATTCTCCCAAACTGAAAAGTCAGGGTAGGTCGGGCTCGTAAAACAGGTTTTTTTTTCCATCGCCTTAGGTTAAATACATAGCTGCGCATTACACACAGTAACTCTACGCGCACGTATGCAGACGCTTATTTTAGAAAAGGAATTGTGTCGGCAACTACAGAGACAATGGTGGTGTGGCTACTTGTATAATTTGAGCATGTCTTAAGTTTGACCCAATTTTTGACCTCTGACCCTTCACACAACCAATAACTTAGGTAAATGTTTACTAAATTCTGCTGTTCAAGTTAGAGGGTGACATCACGACATGACTCTGCACATGCTCTAGCGTTTTATTCACACAAGTAATAACACTGCAATTCCAAGGTCATTGCGTGCGTTTCTAGAGTACAAAACCTAACACGTGCAGTCTAGCTTAAAGGGATTAGCAGTGATAATGCGAGCGAATCGAAAAAATGTGGAAATGCATTTTTTTACTTATAAATCGGGGATAAGTGTGTACAATTCCATATAAATGCTTTAATGTTGAAACAAACCACCAAATAGTTAAAAAATGAAGTATTTGAGGAAATTTGTCATACCGTCTCCCGCAAATAGACATACAGCGACGGCATCTCAAAATCTGCACTAAACAGCTGATTAGTCGTTTACACCAGTACAAAATAAACAAAGATCAATCATGTTTGTGTTTGAGGTCAGACTGTATTGATCATGGTGCACAATATCACGCTGAAAATCTGTGATATTCACCGGGAAAGGCTTTTTTGATCTCAAGTCGGAATTTTGATACGCACGTATAGAAATTACAGAATCAGATAAAAAGTGCTGCCTTGTCTTTAATACATGGATTTCAAGCCAACCACTTGAAGGTTATGTTCGCATATCCATGCCAGTAACAAAAATATAAAAATATGAATTTTGATGATTTTTTCGATGTTTCGGTTTAGCAAATCGCTGCTAATCCCATTAAGACTGAACAGAGTATCTCTAGACAAACACATGGTAAATAATTTAACTAAATATGTATCATTTAATCAAAAATAAGTAAAAGCTGTTACCAACTGCTTATAGCCTGTGTTGGTAAACTGTGGGCCTGATGTTTCAATCCTAGCAGGATCTTCATCAAAAGCAAACTAGCCTTTGTTTGCCTTTGATGAAGATCTTGAACATCAGGCCCACACTCTAGTATACTATGTATCATTTAAGCACATTTCAAATATGACCCCATTTTAACCTTTGACATTTAAAGGGCATTCGTGACTAGCCATTTGTTTTATTCATGGTTCACTAGATATCCTTGAAAAAGTTATTCACAAAAATTTGAGTTGTATCACGATCTTGCGGTTTTGTGGTATGAGCCAAAGGCTGGTTTCACGGGTCCCATAGGCCACTGTACTGTAACTTTCTGTCCGGTTACAGACAGCAAATACGACCGAATTGGCAGGTAAGATTATAGGTACACATCGATTACTGAAGGCTAACGGTTTAGATATTAAAAATATATTCTAACGTATTTTAGGTAAATAGGGGGACGAGGGTGTAGATCACAAATGCCCCTTTAACTCTAGGTATAGAGGAGATGTATTTTGTAACTGTATTAATGTTTACGAGGACAAAAATGTTAGGGCCAAGGCCCAGCTATTGTATCTTTTCAGCGCATATTTCACAAATGACCTTTTTTACCTTTGATGCAAAGGTTTATGTTGCAGGGGTCAAGAGCGCGATACATTTGGACAAAGTGTGGTGGCCATCAGTACCACACAAACAAAAACTATTGAAAATGACAACATACTGGTTGTATTGGACAGCTCCCAGTGGAAAAGCAAACCCTATGCATGAATGACCCCCCCCCCCCCCCCGGTTTAGTTTGATCAAGGATCTGGCACAAGTTACAATTTTAAACCAATTTAAAACAGTGCTTCATATCACCTGATTTCAGCTAGCAGTCATGGCATAACTCTGGTAATATATAGGCACCGGAGTTTTTGGCGATTTAAAACGCAAAAGCGCGCCCGTATTTTAAATGTGCGAAAATGGTGATTTTTAAAGTCAAAAATCGCGAAAATGGTTTCCTTATGTTTGCCCTGCTTGTCAACCAGGAACACGAAAGTCTTTGCAAAACAATGCTCACACTTCCAAAGTGTAATTCCTATTTCTTACTTTTTGCTGGCTTGAAAAAATACAAGAAGCACATCATATCACCTTATTTTCCTTCTTATTCCGAATAAAATATTTGATCAGATGTAGATGGTCGCTGCCGGGTGAGGCCTTTGAATACATCCCGAGCGAGAATAATTTACTTGTCGCAAGTGGATTGGTGGAATCCCCGGCCCGGATGCCGTGAGCTTGAAGGGGTTTTTCCACTCTTGCCCCTGGATATGTTGGGAAGTGTTGTTCCTCTCTTCCGCTCCCTACCGATTTTCCGTTCCTGGGAAAATACCTTTCTACCGCGGCCAAGTCCAAATTTGTTTACTTCCGAAGAGATAATTTATCCCTGGTAAACCCAATTATGAAGGAACTTAGGAACAAAGACCCGATGCGTTGATAGCTTTGATAGTATGCGTCAATATTTTTGTTTAATCCTCCGAAGCGCCAACCATATCATGACGCCTCACAATGGAAAATAGGGTCGGGTCATCCGTGTTCAAATAATCAAGGTTAGAGGTAGGGTTCACGCTAGGATTTATTTATTACATTTGGAACTAATTTTGCACTTATTGGAAGCTTTGAGTCATAAAATTTTCGCCGACGTGTGCATAATAATGATTTAAAGAATCAATTTGTGTTTGTTTAGGGCAAAATTAACAGGTATAAAAGGTGTTTTTACAAAATCGTGAACCTTCGCGATGGACCAACAAAATCGTGATAGACCCAAAAATTCGAGATTTTTGGCGTTTTCCGGCGGATCGCGCAAAATACTGGTTTTTGACTATACATATATGGAGGTAATAGAGCATATAGAACTCAGCGGCGTACAGAGGGGGGGAGGCAGGGGGAAGCTTCCCCCTTGTGTGAAGAATCTTGCCCCCCCCTTTCCCCCGTGGAATTTGATTTTCTGGCACATGTGCCAAATACAGCGAAAAACACATAGGACTATAATATAGGGGGACACCATGTGCTGCAGAGGATCAATGCGTCGCCTCATAAGCTAAGGTGTGGGTTCGAGCACCGCTGTCGCCACTGTTGTTGTTGCCTTGCGGAAGGCACTACCTCGCTTACCTCTCTCCAACCAGGAGTATAAGGGTACCGGCATGTGATGGGAATGCCAAACAGCTCGCGGGGGGGTGTGCGAACCAAAAGCAACACTATATGGGAAGTTGGCCCAAATGCCAATGACAGAGAGAGGGGCACTCTGCCTGCGGGAGCAACACAATCTATACTATACTAACAAATATAGGTTCCCCCCCCCCCCCCCCACCGAAAAATGGTGGTTAAGCCACTTATAGAATTAATCCTTCAGCAAACAATGGTTTTGTCACCTTTGGAGTGTGTGGTAATTAACTTTCACACGAGTGATAAAAAAACTTGGCGAGGTATAAAAAACTGGCAGACTTGAAGCTTTTTTAATTGAATTAAAAGGCACTCTCGTTTTTCTTCCCTCCCTACTTAAGTAAACAGGTTTATTCTGAGCTGCTGCGCATTCCCTGCAAGAACGAGTACTTAAGAATCAATTATTGAACTAGGTTTTGACTGCCATATCCATCAAAGACGGATTAATTCAATTGTAAATCTCTGTGCTCTCATTTTAATTAAGTAAAATGTCAAGAGTTGATTTTTCAGAGCCACTTGACCAAGCATACTGTAGCAGTGGTCGCCAAGATGTCTCAAGACCACTGTTCAGAAATTTGTCTGTACTTTTCACATGGCATTTAAACCTAGTCTACCTGAGCCAAAGGGGGAGGGGTGGTTGCCACCCCTGTGATTCATTACTGAACATCAGAGTCCTAGAAATTTTGTACCAAAGGAATAGCTTAAGAGTTCCTCCTTTCCATTGATTCAAAATAAGTACCAAACATTCACATTTTCATCACTATGACATCTAGTTGAGAAAAGTGTGAAAATACGGATTAGGGTGAAAAATGATATTTTGCAATTTACTGAATCAAACATTTTATATAGCACTAAAATGCTCTTATGTATATCATTACAAGGTATAAGCTTGTTAGTGTCAATAGACCAAGGGGAATACTCTTTAACTCTATTCACTGCGTGTTCGACTTGAGACAAGGAGTTCTGGGTTCGAGAAGCAGTCTCAGCAGGACCGAGAAAAAGTTGCTGGTATTACTTGGAAAGTAATAGAGATGACAGTACCGCAACAAATTTGGTGCAAGGTTGGAATCAAAATGACTGCCCAAATTTATGTACCTGTATTGAGGAGGCAGGTGTTTAATGTAAAGATTGCCATTTTCAGAGCCACTTTTAAAGGCACATGAACGGTGTAGCCAATTCACAGATGCTAAAGTAACAACTGTTAAAATTGTCTGTATTTTCACATGCAATTTAAACCCGTGTCTAACTGAGCCATTTTTAGGTAACAAAATTCAAGTGGGGGGGGGGGTGGTTTGCACCCTCTGTGATTTTCATTACTGACGATTCGATAACTTGGTACCACAGGAATAGATTAAGAGTTCCTTATTCCACTAATATCAAACATAAGTACCAAAGTCCATATGGCATCACTATGAATCGGAAGTTGGAGGAAAGTGTGAAAATATGGATATAGGGTGATAAATTTATATTTTGCAATTTACTTGACTCAACATATTATTCTAGCACTAAAAGCTCTGAAGTATAGCGTTTCCAAGGTATAAGATTGTTAGTGTCAATAGACCTGACGGGGAATTCCTCTTTAACTCTATTCACTGCGTGTTCGACTTGAGACCAGGAGGTTCTGGGTTCGAGAAGCAGTCTCAGCAGGACCGAGAAATAAGTTGCTGGTATACCTTGGAAAGTAATTAGATGGATGACAGTCCGCAACAAATTTGGTGGCAGCGGTGGAATCAAAATGACTGCCAAATTTATGTACCTTGTATTGAGGAGGCAGGTGTTTAATGTCAAGAGTTTGCATTTTTCAGAGCCACTTTTTACAAGCATCATGTAACAGTTGTAGCCAATTCACAGATGCTAAAGTAACCAACTGTTTACAAATTGTCTGTACTTTTCACATGCAATTTAACCTTGTCTACCTGAGCCATTTTATGTAACAAAACTCCTGGGGGGTGGGGGGGTGGTTGCCACCCTCTGTGATTTTCATTACTGAACAGATTCCTATAAATTTGGTACCACAGGAATAGCTTAAGAGTTCCTTCTTTCCACTGATATCAAAATAAGTACCAAAATTCCCATTATGGCATCACTATGACATCGGAAGTTGAGGAAAGTGTGAAATACTGGATATAGGGTGATAAATTTATATTTTGCAATTTTACTGACTCAAACATATTATTAGAGCACTAAAATGCTCTGAGTATATCGTTACAAGGTATAAGATTGTTAGTGTCAATAGACCTGACGGGGAATTCCTCTTTAACTCTATTCACCGTGCATTCGACTTGAGACCAAGAGGTTCTGGGTTCGAGTAGCAGTCTTGGCAGGACCAAGAAATAAGCTGCTGGCATATTTTGTAAAGTAATTAGATGGATGATAGTCCGTAACAAATTTGGTGGCAGTGGTGGAATCAAAATGACTGCAAAATTTATGAACATTTTATCGAGGGGGCAGGTGTTTAAGGCACAGGACATGTCTTGTAAGGACGGGGAGTAATGTCACAATGCATCTCGTTAGAGTCAATAGACATGACTGGGAATTCCTCATAGCGCTATTCACTGCACATTCGACTTGAGACTAAGAGGTTCCCGGTCAAGTCCCGGTCTCGTCAGGACCAAGAAATAAGTCGCTGGTATACCTCAGTAAGTAATTAGATGGATGACAGTCTGTGACAAATTTGGTGGCAGCGGTGGGATCGAAATGACTGCAATTATTACCTTGTATCAAGGAGGCAGGAGTTTCAGGCACGGGAAATGCCTTGTGAGGACGGCAGAGCTGCCAACATTAAGATCTTGGAATCAGGGAGATTTGATCTTGGAATCAGGGAGATTTGATCTTGGAATCAGGGAGATTTTTTTTAGCGAGC
>JAMKCH010083781.1:0-42978 GCA_023653785.1 Ophioderma brevispina
TTTTTTGTATCAAGTTTTGACTACACCCACCAGGTTTCATGACCGTACAACCATGTGGAGTGATTTGACCTTGAAATGGAAATTCCAAAATTTTCGGCACTGAAAGTTGACCACACCCACCAAGTTTTGTTATCTTTCCACATGTTTGGTGATTTGACCCTGCATAACCTTCAAAATGTTTGACACTGAATGTTGACCACACTACATCATCCTACCACAATTGACAAATTAGTTCATTTGCATCAAAGAATGTCCCTTTAATTGGCCCCCATGTTCTTTTGACCCCGATTATGATTTGCACAACACAACCTATCATCACAATCGGAGTACATCACATATGCACCTTGGGCCAGTGGTTCTTATGATCAAGTTTGGCTTCAGTTGTTTGTAGGGGTTTGTGCCCTCCTACAATATACTCAAGTTTGGCTCCTGTAGCTCATCTATGGCCAAATGTTGACCTTTTTTTGACATTTCCCCACCACCAACAGACCCATCGGAGAAGCCTGGGGGAATCGAATTACATGGTTAGTCGGGGGCTTATGTCCTCCTACAATATACCCAAGTTTGGCTACTCTAACTTGTGTAAAAAAAAGATATGACCAAAAGTTGATGCGCAATATTGACCCTTTTGACATTTCTCTACCCCCTGACAGACCCAGGTGAGAACCATGGGGGAATAAAATTACATGGGTAGATTGTAGAAGGGCACTCCCCTACTAATTACCAAGTATGGCTACTCTACAATCTTGAAAAAAAATGTCCAGAGTTGACAGCCTATACAAGCTCCTGTTATCACTCAATTGAAAGCCCCAAGCTTCCACTTCAACTTACCCTTCCCCAACCCCCATCAATCAATGTTGGGAGATTTGGCAAGACTGCTGATGATGATACCCCCATTCAACATTGGTCCAAGGAGACGGGAGGAAAAGTTTTTCGAAAATCGTTCAAAGTGTTCCAACAATTTTTTCCAAGATTGTAGCTCATCTAGAAAAAAGATATGGCCAAATGTAGACTTTATGTGCAATACTTACCTCTTTTTGACATTTCCCTACCCCCTGACAGACCCAGGGGAAGATGCTCAGGAATATTTATAACATTCGGCATTCGCCAGGCAAAACCCAATATTGCTATATATGCATTAAATTCAAGGGACGCCTCCAGAACAGCGGGGAAAGATTTACGGGATGAAGTCCAATTTTAGATACAGGAGGAAACCTTAGTGCTCAGAGAAAACCTGCGAGAATGAGTATGGATTACATGGTTAGTAGGGGCTTGTGTCCTCCTACATTATACCCAAGCTTGGCTCCTATACCTTATCTAGAAAAAAATATGGCCAAATGTTGACCTTTTTTGTGCACCTTTGACATTTCCCTACCTCCCTTACATAGTAGGGGCTTGTGCCTTCCTACATTATATCCCAGTTTGGCTACTCTACTCTAGCTCATCTAGAAAAAAAGAATATGGCCAAATGTTCAAATAAACATTTTTATCATGGACATACAGACGGACAAAGCGCATCTTATAGTCCCCTTCCAAACTTCGTTCGGCAGGGACAATAATGGCTATACTTTGTTCATCACCAAATAGACAAGCCTATTAAAGTGGGATGGCCCGATTTAAGTATATGAAGTTTTCATCTTGATAGAATTGCCTTCACCCCAAAACCCCATCTGTAAAGTTCCACACTGATATTTCAATCCTCTTTGATGTGAGAACTAGAAACGTGATTATGTAAGCACTATACAGTACTGTGTAAAATTAATACTGGTTGACCAAAATGGGAGTATATTTTCACTCATACCTTCCAAACCAAACGTAATTTAACCCTAAAATTTCACAGGGTAAATGAGAAAAATAGTAGCTTTCTTTTGACATCAAAATGTTGACCACTTCCAGTAAACGTGGGTTGAGCCATGGCCCTTTAACACTGCAAATTGATATAAAATAGTGCAGGCGCAACTGCAAGCAGACACAGTGCATGATGTACATGCGATACACTCGTGGCAAGAGGTGCAAGTGTAAAACTAATCTTTGCCTATTAGGTGATTAAAGTGTAGAGTGAAATGCCCCACATCAAAATATTTCACTCAATAATACAAACTCATTTCAAGTTAAATGTGAATGCTTCTCATATTTATTTTTTTTCCACATGATAATAACATTGTGATCCAATCATAATATAAGAGTGACTAAACTTCAGAAATTTCTTTTAAACGATTTGGGCTGGAATAACTGGCAAAATATTTTTTCAACATTATCTCTTCAAATGATATGACATTTACTGTGGCAATATTGTTGGTGTTTGCATGCAATATGAAGGCTGTTCCAAATGAATTCCATACACCCTCTGTGAAAGGCACAATTGGAATTGAGTTAGCCCTCCCTTATGGGGTATTGAATTCATAAGGAAAACTGTGATCAATGCATGGTTATCAGATGCCACATCCCCCATGTCCTGACCATTGCTATTCCAAACTCAATACACCCACATGGGAGGCATATACTCAATTCCAGATGTGCCTACCTTAATACCAGATGGAAGTGTGCTGGTTGAGAAGAAGGAACTTAATAATCTCTAATCTTGATCATGATAAGCATTCAAATAAAAAAAATCATTCACAGACTAGAAATTTGTGCAAACTTCTTGCACCTACATCCAATTTAGAAAAAAAATACAAGGGGGGGGGGGTTCTTTCCAATTTACCCAACTTAGTTGTGGTAAAAACAACCAGTTTTACAGGTGATAAAAAAACAGATATATAAGCCCATAGTAAATCAAATTGTGCATTTTCATTTGCATCAATTAGTGATAGGCATCAATACCAACTCTGATGGTTACAACTTGATTGTTGTACACAGGTGAACCAAAAATGTGCTTTCATTTAAACATTCCATATTAGTGTATCGACAATAATGCTCAGCCTGGATATTAAAAATTTGTGACCTACAATTTTAGATATTTTGTTTATCTAATCTTGTATATTTTGTAATCTTGTATATTTTATACCAGATTCACCAATTGCTTTCCAGAAATCTGCCATAAATTGTCCCTAAATTAGAACATTAAATAGCAAAGCACTTGGGAGTAGGTTGGAAATCCTTTGGAATAAACATTTTAACTCAGTGTGCCCCACAGAACTAAATTACAACATTAAATAGCAAAGCACTTGGAAGTAGGTTGGAAACCCTTTGGAATAAACATTCTTCATTCATTGTGCCCCACAGAAACTTGGTTTTAAACCAAATAAAATTTCATACTGCATGGATTCTTTCGTCATAAGTCCATATATGAATATACTTTTCTTTGTTAGTTCATGCTACATAGTCCTTATTTAGTGGTTAACTCCAATGCTGTTGTTGTCATGTTGCTATTCCAGGTAAATGAAAGTCCGGGTTATCAAAGATGAGTGGTCTTGTAGGTGGTGTAGACTCCTTCTCTACTGTGTCTCCAAGTTAAGGAAAATAAACTGCATCATGACAATAATACTTGTAGGACAAAAATAGTAATTTCTTGTAATTTGATATTACCAGGGTAATCTATTTGCTCTTTGCACGGTTTTGTCATTCGCATGGAGGGTTTCAAACTGGCAGCAAAATAGTGCCCATGCACACTGAACACAACCCAGGCTCCCAAGATCATGCACAGTTTCAGGCTTCATATTTTCCAATGACAAATTACATAGAGTGCTACCTGCCTGATATCACTGATTGAGAAAAAAGGTTACCCTCCAATCATTGAAATTGTCAGCTAAAAACCAGTGCATTAATTTTGATCAAAGCACAAAACAAATCCTAAGCCTTATATGTTCATAAATTTCAACAAAAATATTAGTCTTTGTCAAAGACGCTTCAAAAGTGTGTCCATTAACCATGACAGGATCGCCAGAGGCGTGTCAAGGGCGAAACCCTTGGCTGAGCGAAGAGAGGCTTCTTTGTGCAAATAGGCATACCTCTGTGCAAACATAATGTGTCAATCAAAGTATGATGTGGTTGTCATATGGGGGAGTGTACCTACTAATTGTGCCAACATTACCTGTCAACCGAACCCGTTCTTAAATGCAATACAAATGCCAACAATGCACCAGTTTAGTAATTCCATCTCCATAAGGTCATGTGATCCACAAAAATTATATTTTTAACAATTTAAAAAAACTTAAAACCCTGCCTTTCACACTCATTTTAGCCTACAACGCATTAGTACTTAGGTTTAATTTGAGGCATGATTGAAATATCTTGTGGTTATCTGGAAACACTTCTTAACCATAAGTACTAACAGGTGTTTTGTACAGTACAATATTAGAAACCATTGCAATGACATTATGGGATTGCTTCAAATCACCCTCTGATGAATGCCTGACAGTAACAAAAACAATTGCATGCCGGCAGACAGAATCACATTGTTTGACGGAAAGCATTTGCACGGCGCCTTACTCTGTATTGCCCAATCAGTTAACAGTAAAGTTATGGAAGATAGCCAGGGAAATAGAGAGAGTCATAACAAAAACACACAAGAATAAATGACAGAAGAAGCGCTTGGCAGGAGATAACCAGGAGAGGGGTGCTATGACTACATCATATTCTGAGACTCAAGCAAATAAAAAATAAAAGTCAACGCTGATAAAGGCTACAAAAAATATCAAGATGCATATCTATTATCGAGAGTTACTTGACACGAAGGCCCTAGAGCGGCCATTTGTTCGTTGATGTTCTTAATAGAGTCATACTGCCAAATCTAACACCTGGCAGATATATTGCAGATGGGACCTTTTTTGCCCGAAAACCTGTAAAAGATATCTGAGACAATCCCTGCATGGCATATAATATCCATGCCAGTTATGTCAAACAATTTGCACAATTGTCATTTCTTTCACTGGATTAATTCAATTTTAATTCTTATGAATAATTAGCCATAGGAGTAAAAGGATAGGTTGTGCAGTCGTAATTTGAATATACCGGTTCCTATGTTCATCGGGATTCCCATGATGATGCATTCACTCACACCGGAAACCTCACAAAAGGAGGGGAAAACCAATCATAAATCAAAACCATCATCAAAACGGCATCCACCCCAATCCCCCCAAGGCAACAACTATCCTCGTACCAAAACTCAAAAGTGACAATATTATGAGCTTAAAGTAACAACAACTCCATGCAGTATCCACCTGGATACTGAGGTTTGTGCAAGATAGTTCTTACGATGATTATGAGCACCTACCACATATAGCATCTTTCTGGCCATGATAAGAGGCATCAAACAAGTGATCAGCCGTCTTCTCAAACTGATACATCATAAAATAACAAGAGATTTGGTCAAAATGTGGGTTTCACATAACTACCATATGTTAATCTAAGGTTTTTTACAAGACACCCACAACCTTTCAAAAAGTTCAAGTACATTGAGTAGCTAATTCAACTTTTGGTTATTTTGAATCTCCCACATAGGATACCAATCTGTCGATTGACTCATAACAGGACACAATATGAGATAAAGCCCTATGAGTAACCAATCAAAAGAATGCTTTATATCTGTGTGTCAACCATACCTCTAATTCAGACTGACAAAACAATGATATAGTTTTCCTTCATGGCTTCCACACAAAGCGTTGAGGTTGTTTTTAATGATAAAAAATATCAAAAAAAGCTTGATTCAGCATTATCCACCTCTCCCCATGGGAGTCAACAATTTAGAATCTTAGGAAAGAGTCCAGATGTACCCCCTTTTAGAATTCTACAAGAAACAAATTATTTTTATTACAGCCTTACACTAACAAACCCTAAACATAAGGCCAAAAATAAAAAAAGAATTTTTAATGATGAGATACATACGGAATTTTTTGCAAATCCTTTAAGCAGATGGACACTTACCGAGGCCAACATAAGCACGCTCTCCTTATCTAGCCAAGCAAATCTAGTGATTCCAGGACTTCCCCCTGTCAACCAAAAATACACTCAAAGAGGGGGTGGATTTTTTACAAGTTAAGAATGGTCAAAATAAAGGTAAAACAAGTAGCAGCAATCTTTAAGTTTAACATAAGTGCTGTGTTAAGAACGAGTTGAGAATAAATAAGTCATCCCCATATTTGAGTCATATCATAGGTAAGTTTTGCGTATTTAATTTACTTCTACAGTACAATACATTTTGTTCCAAATACCTCTCATGACATTTGACCTCAAATTCTTGAACATTCCATATACCCCTCCTCAAGGACCCTTCTGAGCAATTGAAGTGAATAACACATTCTTTTCCCAGTTTTTTTTGAAAAGTGCATTTCAATAATATTTCAACTTTTACCTCTATCCCCACCAACTTCACCACTTGGCAAAGTACCAAGTAAATTCGTGGAAGTGCCAGCCCATTGTAAAGATTGAACAATTGACCTCACAAAGATTTTGAAACAATGACCTCCACATGCCCCCTAAGTGACCTCAAACTCATTTTCCCCACTCCTCAAGCATTATTCTGAGAACTTGGTGAATAACAATTTTTTACATGCTATACAAAGATTATTTTAAAGCATTTCCAAAATTTATCTCAATTTGTGACCCCTTACAACTTTGGTCTCGTATCCCCAAGACCCTGTACAAACCCTCCCCTCAAGGATCATCTGAGCAAATGCTCAATGAAAAAGCACTGTTTCCCCCCCACAAGTAGCATTGTTAACAATTTTAACAATGACCTCAAAGACCCCTAGATGAACTTAAAACCTACATCCCATATGACCCACCCTCAAGGTCATTCTGAGGTCCTTAGGTGTAAAATACAATAACATTCTGCCCAAGAATCATTTCAAGTGTTTTTTTTCAATGTGAACTTAAATGGACCCCTAGATAACCTTTGACCTCTCCCTGAACACCCACTCGCCCTCAAAGAACCCTCGGAGCAATCTTCGGCAAGACACCACCATTGTGCAATTGACATTTTATGCATGTTTATTACAAGACCTCAAGAAACCTCCTATATCACTTTGACCTCATCCGTGAACACCCAATTGAGCCACCCTTAGGATCATTCTGAGCAACTTGGTAAAATACCATCCATTTCAGTACAAGAAGCATCTTTTAAACCGTTTACCCACATACCAAGTGGCATCAAAATCCATCAAAGACTGCAAGTACAGCAATTACAAAGTGTGGGCAGATAGACAGACACCTGGAGACAGAATGACATACAGCACAACCCACTGAGGTATAGAGTTTTCAGGTATGAGCCAAGAATCAAAATTTGAAATATCCCACTAGCAGGCACAATGTTTTTGCCCATTCAAATCTTACAAATTCTGTGCCAACCTCTTCAAATGGGAACATCCGCTTGGAAGGGCGACCGGACTTAAGAGTTCATGACCCTAATCGCAATAACCTCATCCTCCCGGAACCAGATTTTACGGAATGTACAACAATTTTGGTATCACAAGAAAGCTATACTTTTCTCATTTACCCTGTGAAATCTTAAGGGCTAAAAGATGTTGGTTTGGATGTTATCAAAAAGAGTGCCCCAATTTTGTTGACCAATATTTTGCACAGCTTAAAAAAATCACATTTTTAGCCCTCATATCCAAAACAGATTGAAATATCATCATGATCATTCACACTGGGTATTTGGGGTTAAAGTCATTAATCAAGGTGAAAACTTTACATAATTAAATCGGGTCATCCCCCTTTTATTGAACACTGATGAACAAAAAGTACATAAACGAACAGAACTCATCCCAATCTTGCAATTAAGTACTTTTATTACTATAGACTCCTGTGACAACCACTGAAAAAACGGCATTGTTTGAAGTACAACTATACTCCTTTTGTAACCCAGAAAAAAACCACGATAACCGTTAACTATTATTCAAAACATGTTTCTTACTACCTTGTAGGTCAATGAGATCAGCTCGCACAGACGTGACGATGATCTATCTCATTCCATGGCTCACCATTGTAATTCAATCTG
This sequence comes from Ophioderma brevispina, assembly GCA_023653785.1. Classification (NCBI taxonomy): domain Eukaryota; kingdom Metazoa; phylum Echinodermata; class Ophiuroidea; order Amphilepidida; family Ophiodermatidae; genus Ophioderma; species Ophioderma brevispina. The sequence goes on from JAMKCH010083781.1 coordinate 7,940, forward strand.
TTCTATAATGGTTTTCCTACAATAAATACATAAAGTGCAAAATAGCTTCTTTGTTATTCTTTTTCCTCTCTCTCTCTCTCTAAAAGTGGCTAATTCATCACCCTAAATGTACTCATTTCTTTTCTTTTCTGTGATCTAATTTCCTCTCATAGATGATTAGTAGTATTTGGATGAAATCTTTCAAGAGGATTTTTGGCCATACAGACATGTATGTTCCAATTCTGCCAAGTGATAATTCAACAGGGTCTTTTTTAAACTTTAAATCACCAATGAAATATGAATGACATTTCTGTAACACTTACAAGTTACTACCAATGATTAAAATAATTGGATGCAGCCCATTTCAACTGGTGATTTAAATTGATCAAGAAAATTGCCATATGCCATCCACAGCGCAACCATGAATGTGATGCAGACATTGCAGGTAACTCATTCTTTTCAGGGTAGTTGGGTGATAGAGGTGCAGCTCTACTCGGCAAGTGTCATTAACTTACAAATCATGTCACCGCTAATTATGTCACCCTTGAATCATGTCACCCTAAAAGCATGTCACCCCTAAAGGCATATCCCAAGTTCAGTCACCCCTAAATATGTCTCAATAAGTCATGTCACACCAAATCACATCATCCAAAATAACCACCTCCAATGGGTCTATCATAAGCTATATCCTCAAATCATGTCACCCTCAAACAGGTCACCCAAAATTAAATTACCTCCAAATGTAGTCCCAAATCAGTCCCCCAAAATCAGTCCCCCCAAATTATAAGTCACTCAAAAATCTAGTCACACCCAAACAATCTAGTCACCCCAAAATCAATACCCATAATCACATTAACTTAAATCACATTAGTACAAATCACACCAACCTATTATAAGTCAATCCTAAATCTCACAATTACCTTGCAGCGTCAATGCCCAGTGTTTTCTCCATCATCGGCAGTGTTGTTGGAACTTGTAGCAGTTCCCTTTACACTAGAAATGTATCATATAAGTGAAATTTGGGATTATCAGCAATTTTGCTCCATCAGACAAAGGACTATAATTCAGATTTACTCAACCAATTCAACTTAAACTACTGATGTAGTGCCAGGTTAGTAACCACTGGTTACTGGTTCAAGCCTGGCTCATGCACCTGTTCCGAATTATGATAGGCCATAGGTTTTGTGTTGTGATCAATGGCTCCTACCAAAGTTAGCATGACGCCAGCAACCTGGCAATGTCTTAGTCTAACATATTTTACATCAGCAAATAAAGAATACACTTCAGGGCAAATCTTCCCAAATCTCATGTGGCTATCTTCATTTCATACGTTTTTCTTTATTTTTTTTTAATTAAACACCAAAAGATAGATCTTATAGATAATCACCATTTAAAAAAAAAAAAAAAGTTATCAAAAAATATAGCTTTTCAGCAATTTGTTATTTTTACCATTTGGCACAGTGCCAAAATCAGTCCATGAACGTTATGCGGAAATTGGAAACCATAAATTTTGAATTATCTCAAAAATGCATTTTTGTGGACAAAAAGGAAAATTGGCATACCTGTTTCTGTCACCATCACATTTATTTCAAATTTTAACAAAATTATCCAAGACACCTTAAAAGCCGATAATCTACCTTAACCAGACATACAACATGAAGTTATGGTTTCATGACATATATTCAATCATATAGAACAAATTATTAATAACTACCCATAATCTTTACATATCCATGGCACCCAATAACCTCAAATTATCAGTCAGATATAAAATACAAGGCTGTAAAACATAAAGTATATATTTGATGTTTTTTAAATATTTCCCAATTGATGAAGCAAGGTGTATCAAAATTACAATCATAAGCCGTACCTCTTGTCGCTATAACAGCCCGTAGGTTATCGCCCTCTACCAATAGCTTGTATCTCTGTTCACCACCTTTCTCTTCTATTGTAATCACAGCTCGGACACTGAAGGTATTCCCTGAAATAACAAATTCATAATCTTAACCTTTTCACTGGGTGTTCTTTTTTTAGTGTTCAAAAGTGTACCACACGTCAAGTTTATCATACTGCTAGGCTAGCTAGTCTGCAAGTCATAGTGGGGCTTCCTATGTTAACCTTTTCACTGGGTGTTCTTTTTGGTGTTCAAAAATTAGCATACCATCATAATGCTAGTTAGATTTTCAAGCTACCGGTAAGCTTCCTGATGTTAACCCTTCCACTGTGCATTCTTTGGGTGTTCAAAAATTAGCCCATTTCCATTTAATGACCAGGATAGTTCATTGGTAGAACACCAGCGCGCTTCACATTCGGAGCTTAGTTTTATCCATTTTAAGATGAGCTCTCCTGATATATCTTCCTTGTGAAGGTGGACTTAGTAGGGAAAATTCACCTTATGCAGTATCTCTTTGTCTAGCTTAGTATGTTCTGAGGTCTCTGGTTTGGACCAGACTTTGGCGGGTTAAACCTGGTTTTGTGAGTGCTCAACCATTCCACTTCCCTCAGAGCATATTGCTGGCGTTGCTTGTAGCCGCCATCTGTCTGAAGCCTTTGAGCTCTGCTGAGGCCAGATGAAAGAACTCCTCGAGTGCAATTTTGGTGCGTGCTATCGGTTAAGCCTTTCTCTTTCTTTCTGGCAATGCCCAAGGATGCAGGCATTTGTTGATTGATGTATTGCAGAAACCTCTGCTTCCTATTTCCCTATTGGAAAGTAGTATGGTGACCATCCTCTGCTTTCAAAGTCAGCCACTAGATCTTGGTATTTGCACTTCTTATATGCGTTGGATAGGTTCTCCTATATAGGGACCGTCAGCTCTATGAGATCCACTCTCTTGTGTGCGTAGAAAAGATGGTATTATCGGTCTCGGAGATGTCTCAGTGATTTCTGGAAGGAACACTGTTTGTGTTCCTCATCCATCAGGGATTCCCAGTCATTGGCCTTTTTCAGAATGTTGGTTGGCTCTGTCTTAGGCATTGGTAAGATTGGATTTCGATAGGTTGTATCATCAGCTGTGTGAAAGGCTTATTGTAAGATTCTCAGGTGCGATGTTGTTTTTTTCTGATTTGCCTCTAAGAGTTACGGTTCCAGACCTGTGGAAATTGCTTTCAGTGTTTGGTCATAGCACCAGTTGGATTCTTCCGCTTTGTAATGAAAGCACAAACCATTGAGGATATGGAACATTGTACAATGACTATGATGACAAATTGGCAGAGTCCTAGATTGGTCTTGCCCCATAGCTTCAGATTGGGCGGGGGTTGGAGGAAGGTGGTCATGAATTGCAATTAAGTGGAAAGAGATGGAAAGACAGACAGCTCTGGGCATCCAGACATTCAAAAGTTTCTTCAAGGACGGGTCGACCTGCATGGACAGATCCGAGTTCTGCAATTGTTTTGACACATCAGTAAAGGTAGACCATCATGTCTTCCTCATCTACATTCTTTATTGTGAGCTAGTTTTGCAAACCATCTGTTGTGGGCTTCATCCTGCAACAGCTTTCAACAACATCTCCTCAATTGGTTGTGAGTGATGCGGCGATCTATGGCCGATCTAACTTGACATATGTATTCAAAAGTAAGGACGCTACCTATAAAACATCGTAGACCTCAAAGTTTTCTCTGGCAGTGGCGGCTATAGCATCATTGTGATAATGATGAAAATTATTTAAAATTTGCTAGCTTGATTTGAACCACATGACTGAATACCAAAGGTTTACTGAGAAGCTTTCAGCCAATAACAAACCATATGCTGTTCAACATCGATTTGCTTGTGACGTAGGAATACTAACTCATGTTCCAGTGTTAATTTTAAAAAGAAATAACAATGTTAAACATGAGAACTTCTGACAATTGATATAATGGTTTGCAATGGCTATTACTTTGCACAAATCAGAAACTAATATGAGAATCTTGACATAAGTAGTAGTAGGCCTACAGGTTGTTGATGTGCATGATATATGCCCCTCTATTGCCAAATCTCCATATTGATCTGTGTAAACTACATTTTTAAGAGGGGAAAATACTATGTAGGAGTTCAACTGTAGATATTTTGCAACACTTACCTTTATCACTACATCAGGCAGGCTTTCCTTGAGGAATTGCAGTGCATAGTACATGGAGCTCTTACTGGTCTCTTGAGGATGCACTGTCACAAGCTGAGCTGAATGCACCTGAACTTCTAGAAGTGAAGAAACAAAATTTTATAAAGACTTAAAAAAAGTATTTCAAAGTTATGAATATTAGGCATTTATATAGCGCTCCACAAGGAACGGAGTGCTTTACAAACACAAAAGGAATATACAAAACAAAAGAAAAACATGTTAACAAGGAAAAAAGATATGACTTAAGGAGGGTTTTAATACAAAACAAGAATCTGCACTTCTTAAGATCAGTCGCAACTTCGTTCCAGGTTCTTGGTGCCGCACCAGTGAAGGAGCGGTCACCAGCTTTTAATTTAGTCCGTGGAACAAGGAGACAAGTACGATCAGAAAAGGAACAAGCTTGGTCGACAGTCCTCCAACAAAAACAAGTGTAATGACAGTCCTGAGGTATAAGGATCCTCACCATTGATAACAGTCTGTAAATGAATAAAACAGTCTTGTACGATAGTTCTTTAACGGTTAACCAATGTATAGAGTCAAGCAGCCATCCGACAAAACCCTGGTTTCTCGCCACAAGCAAAGACTAAGCGTGACGCTTTGTTTTGAAGATGCTGGAGGCGCTTGATATCAGATTGGCGCGCACCCGTCAGAATGGAATCGCATAAATCGAGGCGGGAGGGACCAGTCCTCGGATGGCATGGTGACAAGCTTCTCCTAATGAAAACGGCGTTTCGCCATTGTTGCACAAATGAAAATTACATTCATACAATTGTATTGATTTGATGGACATCTTAATAGACCCTCGGGGGGACACCAAGGTTTTCACAGAATCAGATGGGTGAATAAATAGTGTCGTGATCTTTAACCTCACAATTAGACAAGATGGCAAAAATTGTAGACGTTGCAAAAATTAAATATTCAGTCTTGTCCTGGACAATCCCAGACTAACTCAGATAACCGGAAGAGAGATTATCAAGGACACGCTGACGGTCTTCGAAACTCTTTGGGTCAAACTCAATAGAGTTGAATTCGTCCAGCCATAAGCCTAAAAGAAATGTTGTGACCTCTGATCCAGATCACCAACGGGTGTAATGTAAATGGTGGATCATTGTGGGCCAATAATAGAACCCTGTGCCAATTTTATTAGCTTATACAGGTTCAATTATTTTACTATTACATTTTAATGCATTCACATGTTCTTTTGTATTTTTGTATTTCATAGTATTAATTGTGCTCCTGGTAAATGTTTGTACATACAATCTATGTTTGTAACCTGTGAATCAGGGCACTGCAACTCCACGCTATGCTTTTAGCAGTGTCCCCATCTCAAATTCAAGCGCCATTTTGCTTATCGTGCATAATTATATTGAATCTGTTTGTATTTTTTTCTGTTGATATGAAATAAATTTGATTGATTGATTGATTGTAAATTAATTGAGCAGATTTTTTTGACCAATAGAAGTTTTCTTATAAATTTAAATTATTTTATACCTTCCATTATTTGGAAAGCACTTTTCCCCATGTCGATATTACATTTATTCATACCATCTAGTATATTCTTAGCAATAAGCATTTACTGACTCAATTTACTGACTAGATATTTCTTATATCATGCCGTCTGAGCGCGTCTGGCACTCCGAATCTGGTCATAAGAAATGCCATGCGCAATTTCTGTTGTCAAGTAAACACTAATGGCGTCATTGCTAACTTGCCTTACCCCGGCCCCGTCACAAAGGCCAGTTTTCTGCATTTCTGCGGTTAATTTGAATTAAAAAGTAAGATATTATTAGGGCGCCACTGTGTCATTGAGTAATGATATTTCATCAAAAGGCGAAGAGGTCGGATACAGAATATATCTAGTCTCGGACACCCTGTACACATTCTCTTTCGGCCTCACCGTTATCAGGTTCCTTGACTAAATATATTCCGTATCCGACCCGCCTCACCTGATAACTAATATTATCCTGATGGATTCAAGAGCCCCCCAGCCTGGGAAAAGTGCGGGAACTGGGAACCTGGATCCTGGGAAATCTTCCTATTTGGAGGGACAATTTTGCATGTACGACACATAAACCTACAATACATAATTGGAGGGAATTTTGCAATCTTAGAGGAAATTTTGATTTTGTTCCCGGAAATTTGGGCATTTTTTTCCATCCCTGAGTAGCCCACCCCCAAAAAATATTCATGATATTTTGATTCAAACGGAGGTCTAGAGTGATGTCATGCGCACCCCATCATACTCTTCAACTTTTCCTGTAGCACTCTGTTAAAGAAACTATCAGTGATTTGAAAAATATATTGAAATTTGCAGGAATAGCTTCAAAGTGAAGGATAAGTCTGTAGAATTCCTTAAAAGTTACCTTTTTCCAGCTTTAGAATTGACAGGAAAGTAAGAAAACGGCAAGTGTTTCCAAGATACGATTCTTCCATTCAATTACGTGTTTTATATTAAAGTGTCCGTTCAGACAGTAATGACTGAAATCTCCGATTCTGTCCTATTAGGTTGCTCTTGGTACTATCAAATTTGCAGGTATGTTTGGATACCTGTACGTGCTCATAATACAAAAATCTGTTTGTTTATGATTTTTTTTTCGATTTGATGATATAGCAAATCACTGATAGTGCCTAACCACGGTTGGTGGTAATTATGAACCTCGCCAGTAGAATAATCTAATAGAGATGTTATTTGGCTGTTTTGTGCAGAAGTTTTTTTTAGATATAGAAGTTTTTTGACAGCCGTCAATTGCGTTTTAGAAGTAACCTGCACCTTTGGTGACGACATTTGTGAGAGGGAACAATTTGGCAAGCCAGGCTAAATGTGCTTGCTCGATACTGAATATCTCACTTCAGTTGACAATTTTTTTTGCCAACTGGAAGGTCAGACATGTGCTATTATTTTCTCATTTCCCCTGTGAAATCTAAGGGGTTTTGGTCATATATACTTCCTGCCATATTTTCCTTTGCAACTTTGCCATAAATACGGTTTCCAATCGATATGACGAAATTCCAGAAAAAATTTTTGGTCACCGATTCACTTTTTTGAGTTAAAAAACCATTACACAATACACATTTTTCGCCAAATCACTACATACGTCTATGGAAAAATCATTTGTCCAGGACATTTTGGTTATAGCTAAACATTTCGCCATAATTTTTTTGTTGAGATTTGTTTATATAAGTTGCGCATCATGTCACCTTCTAATAAAAAAAAAATCATGGGTCACCGAGAGCCTTTTGAGATACATGTGAAAATCCTTATTTTTCTTGAAAAACTGAAACCTGCGACAATATTAGGGTTGTACGCTCCCGGACAAAAAATGCAGAATAATACAAACGTGTTAGAGTTGTGTCTCTGAGTGTTGTGTGACCAGCGAGATGATTTCTTTGATTAGGCCTATAACCACTGACCTCTACACAGGATAGTGGGCTGCAACCACACAGTGATGGTCGCAGAAGTGTGCTTTCTAAAGGCAATATGAGGAAAAAATGCATTACACCTGCTGGTGCAAAATCCCCACAGATGTTCTTATTGTTATACAAAAAATTCCTTTAACTTGACAAGGTGTATGCATTGTTTCCCACCAAATTGCCAAGTAGAAAAGCAACTTCCTGTTGTGACACTCAGCAAACTAAGACCCACTATCCAGTGTAGAGGTCAGTGCCATAACAGTCGCTTCACCTGTTTTTATCTATGTATGAATCAAGTTTGGGAACATTATCATACTTTTGTTAAATCCTTATATTATGCAGTTTGTGCAGGCGGACGGGCATCATCCCGTAGCCTTTATATTTGTCTTCAAGACCGAAATTGTCAATGAGGATTCTTCACCTGACCCTCGAATTTAACAGAATATTCAAATAAAATAACTATATGGAAAGGAACCCTCTCGAAGGGCCCACCCTCCCCATAAAATAAGCAGCAAACATTTTTTTTACAGCACAAATGAATACGAACCAAATTAGAAACATTGGGTAAGCTAAAGCTTATTTAGTTAGCGTTGTTAGGGATTTTTGGTGGTTCACTTTGCTTCCAAAGCACCAATTTGGCCCCAGATGTTGCTTAGTCCATACTTTTCTTGATTTTGATGGGCGCCAAAAAATGGCGTCCCCATGGAGTCGCCATATGAACAACATCCAAAAATGGCGCCATAAAAATTGCAATGTAATTATAAAAGGCTCTATAACTCATAATTGATAACACTATTTAGGTTTTTTTGTCAGAGAATCCAAGTTCAATGTTATATTAATATGACGAGGTCAAGTTATCCTTATGTTGACTTACTTAAAGGTCATTTTGGGGTCAAATCCAAAAAATGGCCGGCTAAAAATTGCAAACTGTAATTATAAAATGGCTATAACTCAAAATGATACCATTTAAATTATTTGGTTCAGAGAGGCTAATTCAATGCCCATCTTAATTATGAGAGGTCACGTTCATCCTTTAAAGTGACTTACAGTTTAATTTTGGGGTCAAAATCTAAAAGTGCGCCCGCCAAAAAAATTGTGGAAAAAATTGCAACGGTAAATTATAAAAGGCTCTAAACTCATAAATGATACTACTTTTTAGGTTTTTTGGTCCGAGAGTCATTCAATGTTAGTAATTATGATTGATCAAGTCATCCATCGAAGTCGACTTACTTAAAGAGTCATTTGTGGTCAAAATTTTTATTTTTCATCAATATAGGTGCCTGAAAATCGGTCTTCTGAGGACAGATTGTTTGACACGTAGTCATTTAGGGTTCAAGTATCAAACTGTTACTATACAACATTTTCACTACTACAACTGCATTACTGTACATCTACTAGTACTACTACTACTGCTACTACACTACAACAATTGGTGTAAATTTAAGATACAGGATAAGTAGACAAAAACTTAATGATGCAGCAGATGAGATGAAGTAATAAGCAAGGTGATGATGAAACAGTTTCTTGCTTGAAAATGACAATATGGAAAATGCTGCCATAGCCAGCACAACGACAAAGGTTTGTTTGACAGCAGTTGCGCAGCCACTGTGTGACTTAATGCATTGTAGAATGCCGACTTAATTCGTGATCTCAAGGACCCCGGTCGCCAGCTGGTGGGTTTTTCTGATTCTAGAACCGAAAAAAACGAAACATGTCGGCATCCGGACGGGACTGAAGGGAGAGGAAAAGTTGTGTGATTAAAGTCATATTTGCTCTGTACGCCCCAGTCCTCCGTAACCTTTTTTTTGGACATAGGGCGCGTTTTAGAGAAGTTAAATGTTGTTCGCTTTATAGTTATCGGATATTGGTGTGAAGCATTTTCGAGCCTTTCTTTGAAATATTCGGCATTAAGGGCTTGACCAGTTTCACAGATTTGAGATAATGAAGTAGCGACAGCTTCTTCCATTACACTCTTGTGTATCTAGTGCTAACAAAGCTCATGATTGTTACAAGCGAAAGGATAGCCAAGCTGAATGATCACATCCTTTCAAAACTTGACTTGCGGGCTGTGTCTTCCTCATGATGAGCGGCGATACAGATGGTGTGTCGGCGCATTTGCTAAAATTCATCACCTGTCCGCGCGCAATCAGGTGCCCCGGCGCATTAAGAGTGTAACAGCGCAAGGTCTCATAGAGCCCTGCTGCTCACATTTGTCTGGAGGGTTTGGGGACGGTCATGGGCTTGATTACAATAGATCGTACATTGTTGTTGAAATGGGCCCCCGGAGCTCTACACATGTGCTTACCAACCAGTCCCTTACCCAAGATCTGGAGGAGGGCTTACTATCATCGCCACTCCCCCACCACAAATAAGCCTGTCGACAACCATAAGAACTACGGCCCAATTCATACTGTGTGGTTTCCTTCAAACTCCTGAGAGGATGATCCTGCGGCTGGAGCATTCGTCGTCGTGACGAAAAAGGCAGGATTTTGCCGTGGCGGACAAGCCGTCCACCAGATTGTAAAACTCACTATGATATTGAGGAAAGCTTGAAAAGGCGTCGTAAGGCAGGCGTAATCTTGGTGGACCTTACTGCGGCATACGACACCATGTGGCACCAGGGCCCTGGACTCAGATTCTAGGACCATCCGGGTCGTAACCTTGTGCAATTCATAGTAACATGCTGACCAAACAGTAGCTTTATTCCAAGGACCATAGTGATGGACAGACGTAGTCATCGCTGTCGTCGAGGAGACGGCAGTACACAGGATCTTGTATTGGCTCCATGCTGTTCAATTTGTATATCTGCGATCTACCTCAAACAACGTATAGACAATATGGCTACGCTGACGACCTTGCCTTCTCCACTCGGACAGCAGCTGGACAGAGTGAAAGTTACAATTACTGCTGCTATGGCCCTACTTGCAGTATATGTCAAGACCTGGAGAATGAAGCTGAGTGCAGCCAAGACCACCGCTACTCCTTCATCAAAACCCCAAAGAGGCTCATCGCCAGCTTCAAATCAACTCAATGGAGCGCCTCTGCCATACAATCCTACACCAGCTTCGGGAGTGAGCTTGACCGGCCAGCTATTACCGGCAGAACCTCGAGTCCGTATGCGCCAGGGTATCTTCGAGGAATAAACCTCCTATCGACTTGATGGATCCTCATAGGGTTTTTTGTGCTTTGCCCCAGCCCAACGGGACTTACGCACCACTGCCTTGGTCTGGTCTACAGCCGCTGCTGAATATGCCGCCCCCATCATGGTGCAACAACTCTCCCACAAAGAAGCTGGGCACAGTACTCAACGAGACCTGAGAAAAATTACTGGTTGCCTCCGTTCCTAATCCATCTGAGTTTCTACCAGTGCTTTCAGGCCATTGCACCTGCAGGCTTCGGGAGAGAACACCACAACACAAAATCGTGGACTTAAGGCTCTGTGGAACCCAAAGCACCTGCGCCATAACACTGTCAAGACTCCACTAGCTCGGCAGTCAGAGACTGTGCTTCGTCGACCTTCTGTCGACACGCTGCTTAAACTCTCCAGCTCCCCATTAACATCTTAAAGACATGGAATACTGCTGGCTGATAATTCAAGACCAGACCAACTATAACTATTACACCTATGACAGGAACTACCACCAGTCGCAATCTTCCCGTAACTGGGTCAATTAAACAGGATTCGCACAGGCATCGGCCGCTTCAACAGCAATATGCACCGCATGGGGGACTGCGGCCATCGCCAGCCTGCAATGTGGTTCTCCATCACAGACGGCGGATCACATTTCAATAAGTGCCCGACCTTTCGCTCCACCGGTGGCCATAGACTTTTCAAACCCCAACCAATCAACAGTGAGCTGGTTCCACCTTCTACAACATATTTAGCTACTGCCTTATACGCAAGAAATAGAAGAGAAGCTTCGATTACATCTGCGCGGCAGTTCTGCGAGCTTGAAGTATGTTGTTGTCAACGTCAAGAATTCTATCAAGGCTATTAATTGAGCGCATATGATGGATCAAAGGGCGGAGATGCATTACATAGCTAAATCACATCGCTCAGCAGCGCGTGCGGAAGGTTCGGAAGCGCACATAAACAATGATGTTTGATAATATGCATCAGCTGCGTGTGCGTCAGATGCTAAAAAAAACGGGGAACCAGTGTTGCCCAGTAATTTAAATTTTTTTGTTAGTCTTGGCCAAACTCTTTAGAATTAGTGCTACTTTGTGGAGTAGCATTTGTCTGCCTTTCCCATATTATACAAGACATTGATTAACTAGAGGCTGAAATGTTCCAGATGACCTAAGTTTTTTTGGAGTGTTTGCCCGGATGGGCTTAACCCCAACCGGCACCACTGACCGCATGATCGTTACCAAGCTTTGCCAAAAAGCGGACAAATATGGAACGCAATTGTGGTTAATGACCCTGGGTTCCCCATCGTATGTGGTTCTATCCATTGGATATGTATTTGTGATACATGATTGGACGCAAAAACTGTTAACCAGGGGTTCACATCTATATTCGCTCTCGCGTGCCACATTTGTCCGCGATTTTGTTAACGATCATTACGGTCATTATCACAGATTGAGTGAGCCACCGGGACTGTTGCGAGCAGTTCTTTGTCTAGCTCGCTTTTCTTCGTTTGACACGGAACTAATACAGTAACTCTGTATTTATTGTGATATGAACTTGGCGTTGGTGCAATACCCTAGCCATCATTTTAACTGACTGATTGTAACATTGATACCTGAAGGTAGTTGTTGGCATTGATAGCATTCCAGTCATTGAAATCTTTCTCAGTGGATACCAAAGCCCTTGTTCCTGGGAGTCGTTTAAGGCTTCTTCAGTGTTGTCTATTTGACAAGAAGTAGAGCCCCCCAATTTGATAGACTCTGGAGAGAAGCCTTCCTCTCATTATGTCATATAATATTACATATGAACTTTCTTCATTACAAGTCTAAGAATGATCGTATGAATAGTGCAGCTATGAGATGCATAGGCACTTCTAACATCTTAACTTGACTGAATCTTGAATTTCCGTAAATATTCAATAAAATACAAAACAAGATGGTAGAATAATGATTAAAATTAATAATATTTCAATTTAGTGTTAGTCCAAACAGCCCCATAATCTCCCGAAAAACCTATAAATCCGGGGGGTGGCGATCCCCCTCCTCCTTGGTACTTTGTCATGTATTGACAAAAAATAAATTTTAGCCTCAAAATGACTTATAAGTCGACATTAAATGATAACCTTGACCTCAAATCATTAAAAATAACATTGGAAATCGGAATCTCTACCTGCAACTATAAAATAGTGGTGTCATTTATGATTTTCGCATTTATACTGTAAATCATAATTGTATGGCGGCATTTGGATTTGTCCAATTATGGCGGATCCAGAGGGGGCGCAATTTTGTGGCGCCCATCAAAAAATCCAAAAATAGGTATGGCCAAAAGCAACATCTGGGCCAATTTTGGTGATTTTGGAAGAAAGAAAGTGAACCAAACAACCCCTCTAATGCCGTACCATCTCTGCCTATTTCTCTTTCTGATTATAAAGTACGACTTACCAAAAAATAATAAAAATAATGCTGCACCAGTTGCGCAGTTAAGCAGTAGTGAGGGTCTCGAATTGGGCTTGGACTCGATATATCTAATACATATACGCATTGACAAAATCACTTATACAATTTTTTTTCAAACAGTGAAAGCACCACAAATTATATTTGTTGTGGAGGAAATGGGGACTAACAAAACAATCACGAATTCTGTTAATTGGGTAATTTACTGATCGAGACTAAGGGGACAGCCACAAGCCTCTGTCGAGACAATTGCGGGCAACGCTCTAATGGGGAGGGCACAATTTCCCAACCCCCCAGTCCTCACTGCCCCAAGATGCAGGGAGAAACACACAAATGAAGAAACCGGGTGAAACAATGACAACAATAAAGGAGGATACTCATGTTCAAAGGTCCCGTGCACAACCCTACTCGCGAGCTCGTGCGCTTAAAGAATGTTTTTATTTTGCGTAAAAAACTCTTGTATACACGGGATTGCGCTCTGTTTGTTAAGCGCGGACCATCGACGCTTCGGTGCGGAAAAGGGAAGGAAGGACAAATTGAGGCTTGGAACGATGCAAAAGTTGATATATGACCCAAACTCTTAAGGCCAACAGACAAAGAAAAGATGCTGGTTTTTGGATGTTATGAGCAAAAAATATGTTCCCATTTTGGTCCACCAATATTAATTGTATACAGTACTCTATGGAGCGACCAAAAGCATTGTTTTAGATCTAACATCCAAGAACTGGATTGAAATATCAGCACTAAACTTTACAGATGGGGAGTTTTGGGGTCAAGGTCAGTTCAAACCAGCTGAAAACTATTTAATTAATGGGTCATCCCTCTAACTTAAAAAAATAAACCATATAGGGGTTGTTTACCAATTGGTACCCCTTTTGCAACGCAAGTGCCAAAAGCAGTTCCCCTAAAATAGTCTATTCTAAAATAGAAACCATAAACACGAAAAAGAAAATTGGGTACACTGTAAGCTGATAACCCCGACCTAATTAATAAAGGATACCGCTGGTCAAGAGAAGCTAAACGTGCTTTGAATAGCCCTAGAGAACTTGTCCACTATTCTTTTTGGGTTGTTTTTTGTTTTTTTTTTTTAAAAAACTCCCCCCCCCACCATATGCTCTCGTATTGACATATTCTCTGATTGAAGTTAATGAAAATTCTACACACATTCCCTTGGTTCACAGGCCCGGTTAGTTATTAGTAAAAAGGAAAATGTCACAATGCATTAACCTAGCTATATTGAATGTAACTTTTATTAACATGTGGGGGATTATTTTGCAATTCCCAATTCATATGAAATATTATGAGTCACTAAGTGGGCAGTTATACAAACCAAAAACAGGATGGAAATATTACAAAAATCCAAGGTCGGCTAAATTAAAGCCAGAATTACCACTCTCCTCTGGTTCATTTGATACGGGGCCAAGCCGAACAAAAGTTCTCAGCTCCAAGCGCGTCGTGTGGTGTGTTTGTTTTCGTTAAGTTTTTTTTAGGATGTGCAATCTTGACGTTGATTGAAGCTGCTTCCTCAAGAGTTGCATCATTTCAGTCTGATCAAGGCTTTCTGCTAAGAACTGACAAACTTGCTGATTTTAACACTGTACTGCATAATTAACGCAATTATTCTCAATTATTTTGAACAGTGTGTTTTCAGGTTCGAAAGATGTGCTTTAGATTTTTTAGGGCTACCTTGTCTAAGAAGGATTAAAATAAAAAAAAATTGGTTACACTGCATGGTGGTCTGTTGTGCACACTGGCTGGACCCAGGATCCTACTATTCTAGGGATAAAAACCACAAACACCTGTTGTGGTCGGGTGCAAGGGTTGTGCTACTCGGTCCCAGTTGAACTATGAACTCGTTGGTGGAAGCATGGAACATATGACAGGTGAAATTGGAGACCTCACATTAGGTGTTAATAGAATGAATTATTGCCATTTTTTTAGTTTTCTTAGGGATGGGGATTTATCCACTCATATATGATGACATTATGATATGAGAAGTGTGAACCAATGAATGAAGATGGTAGAGCGCCTGAACAAGGCTTAATGGAGTACACCACATATGAACCTGGGCCAGTGGTCTTGATCAAGTTTGGCTGCCATGGCCCAACCAGGAGATAACCAAATTCCAAAACTTTAACCAAATGACTGAATTTACATACAGATACATACTAATCAGGACAAAAGGATATTTGAGGGGGGGCCATGGCCCTGCCAAAACATGGTATATATTAGGATCATGAACGTGTGGATAGATGATCCCGTCTACATTGATGTCGCATTAGAGAGTAAGAAATCTTAAGGTCAACGGTCAAAAATTCCATTTTGAAATCTAAACTCTTGCCCCACATTATCGCAAGGAAAAATAAGGTGCAAGGAATCAGATATGTAAGGATAGATGAACTTCTTAGAGGTCAAGTCACAGCTGTTTGACCCCATGCAAAGTGCCTCTTATTTTTAGAGCAATTTTAAGCAGTGGCGACAGTTGATATAAATAGGGACATGCAAGAGCTATTTAATACCTCTGCAAAAAATCACAAAAAATAGTTGAAGGAATCTGCCAGGGATAGACCTACATAGGTCATGATTTGTAGCAATCATCTATATGCCCTTCTCCATTAGAGGAGACAGGTAAAGGGCATTTCGTGACCACAACCTCGACCCCCCCCCCCCCGATTACCTAAAAAAAAGTTGAGGATTTGTTTATTCAGCGTGAAACATTAGCTCTAGTAATCCCAGGTGTACATATCTTACAGTGCCCCAAATTTTGTTTTTTAGCATTTCCGAAACGTGACAGAAATGCAGAACAGTGGGCCCATGGGACAGTGGAATACCAATCAATGGCTCCTAACACAAACCCGCTAGATCGGGATCAACCAAAATTTGTAAATAAGCTTTACTAAAGGATCTCTAGTGAAAATGGGAATAAAAAAGAAGGTGCTGGGAATCCACAAAATGCCACTTAAAATAGATTTTATGGAAAAACTTAATTACTCCAAATGAAATTTACACAGGATGACGTGTGGAATAATAATTTAAAAGAGTGTCAAAAGCGGCTTTATTATCAGCCATTGCTGATATTGCTTTGTTTATTTTTGTTTTGGTCAATTAAATGAGACTTTCAAACAGCTATAGGGTCTACATTTAAGCGTCACAGGAAATGATCTTTGATTCCAATCTAAGGTCAAAGTTAAATTTTCCAAAGATAGTGACGATGCTTCCTTCGGTAGTGTTTGAAGGTGTGAACCAATACATTCACACATTTCGTGGCAAAAATCACCACCTCTGGACGACATCAGTAGGACATACCTGCAAAAGACAGTGCGAATATGCAGGAAATCAGGGGGGCGTATGTGCCGCAAAGTTACAGAAAGCCCTTATGGGTGTGTCTTTAATTTTTTTGTGGTCCACTTACGGCCTCTAAGGGAGTATACAGGGCAAAGGCCCCTGAGTTAGCGGGTGTTAGGTTTTTGAGCCAGCAGAAAGCGTCATGAGTCCAGGTAATATTTCAAAGAAGGCATTTTGCTGCATTATTGAGATTGTATTGAAATGTCAGAAATTCAGGATAATTGTTCTGCTTATTTTTCATTTGGAGGAGTAGTTTCAAATCAACATTAGGGGGATGATTCTATAAAAAACAGGGAAGGTTGGCAGGTATGGTTTTACTCATGATTTCATCATGCCTGTATGAAAAATGCCACCATAAGGTCTGCATTTTGAATCAAAAGGGCAAGGTTGCAATATCTTGTCCCTGCCAGGCCTACCAGAACTGAGTTCATGGCAGTACATTCACAAACAGATAGTATCAAAATTTAAGCTCTCTTTTGTTTACATTAATCAAGGGTTGGTATAGGGCATATGAATTGAAACCTTTAAAAATTACCCTAAAATAAATAATGGGCCAAAACAAAACTCCTCCAGGGCCAGGGGAGACAGCTTCTCGGTCAAGCACAAATGTAAAATGGGTCAGCAAACCTAAGCCGCAGTGCCATCCAGTAGAGAGAGCCTGTGATCCACCTTAAATGGCAAACATATAAGCGCCAGTTCTATGCCCATTACCTTATATGTGACGGTGCCATCGGGCTGAGAGCAACAGAGTACAAAATACAAGTAACAGTCACACTGGCAAAATAATGGTTGCAATCTTAAGCAAGGTCACACTGGCAAGTGAAGGTTGACATTAGCAAGCAGTAGCTGATTACAATAGTGTGTTTAAAGTAACAGTCATGATGGCAAGTGAAGGTTGATGTTGACAAGGTTAAATGGCATGACGTCACTTTGCCCAATGCAACCATCGGACCCATTGCAATCAACCCAACATCATTCACCAATGCGACCTTAAGCAACTCGACTCTTTGCTTGGCCATGGAGACAGGTCACTTGCCAACCTCATTACAGTTTACTATACCCCATTCGCCTACCCCGTGCAGGTGATGTCAGCATGAGATTTGATGGTGCACCCGTAAACCATGCACGCTGGCTAAAGCGACACAGGTTTACATCCCTCGCACAAAGACAGCAATCTTGAAGCGTGGTAACAAAGTTGCGTCAAGGTTAGACATCCTGCACGGAGGTAGAGAGAAATGGATATAATGTGATGCCACTGTCCAATAAGGCATTGCCAATGCCTTGCCAAAACTGAGAAATAGCTTCAAAAACCCTTGAAAACAAACCCAGTCTCTATAAGTCACTAAATGTAGGCATTTGGCCAATGCAACCAATTCACTTGCCAATTATGACGAATTGCTGTCAATGGGTTCCTGCCAATGCAAACGACACTTGCCAACACCGCCACTTGCCAATCAACCGTCAATTGCAAATCGACATTGCCTTCCAACACAAACAATTACCTGTGACCATCACTTGCCAACCCAACCATCATTTGCAAATTGGCAACCTCCAATGCATTTGGCACTTGCCAATGGCCATTGCAACCATGCATCCTGTGACCTGGACACTGACAATTGCAACAATTGCCAACAGACCGTCGCTTGCCAACAAAAGAGTGATCCATCGCCAATCTGTCCATTGCTGCTAATGAGACAACTGCCCACAAAGCCGTTGATTGCCAAACAACCATGAAACAAACCTCATAACCCTTGAATCAATCAACTCCCTCCTAACGTGCTACTTTTAGTTTTTATATCATTGCGGTGCAGCCGCATGATATATTGTCTTATCTCAATTTCTTTCTTTTTTTTTGTACCTTGCTTCAAAATACTAGTGCCAGAAGCTTGGTCAGATGCAACGAGAATTGGGCACACGAAAATCCTGAACCAAAGGTTCATATTAGGGTGTTCACAGTTTGGACCATAGGGTGGTCACGCGGGTTCACATAGCGGTCATTGGCGCGCTAACACCCTTTCCTACTTCTCCCACAGTTGCATGTGCTATCCAATGCCATTCAGTCAAAGTGATTGCCGCTGCCTGGATTATGGGGGTGTTCAAGATTTGAATCGTAAAGTCATGTCAGGGGGCAAAAAGGGGGCAGTCTCTCTAACCCCTATTAATATTTCAAAATGCTACTAGTAATTACACAGGTTGGATGCTCTGAACCAGGGACTTCGTCAGAATAACCGCTTACCCAAGTGCCACACAGGGTGATGACAGATTGGGGTCAAAGGTCCTACGTGGGGTCATTGCAGGTCGTCGCGCTTACCTCTTTGCTGTTTCTGCCACCAATCCATTGCTATAATCACTAGATTTGGTGAGAAGAAGAACCGCTGATCCCAGGCCCGGGTATGGGGTGTCACAGATTTGGGTCAAAGGTCACCTGGGCCGAATAAAGGGAATCTTTGAAAATCGAAAAAACTCACGACACATATCAATTGCTGAAATTACAAAGCTTGGGCCGAAGAATGATGATCCAACCCTATAATGTGTTATTAAGTTATGGTGGTCAAAGGTTACCCCCCCCCCCCCCCCCCTCGTTGAGCAGAATTCAGGTCAACGCATGATATACTCGTGCTTCTAAAGCAAAACGCTTTCTAGTGTATGTTTGCCTTAACTCTATCATATCCTGAAAGATTTTACTGCTTAAATAACAATTATTTCAATCTTTTATTCGGCTATTTAAAAAGAACACAAAAGTATCTTTAAGTCAAACCAAGCTTCTACCCATTTAGTCAGTATCCATATCTGACAGAAAATTAATAACTTTTACTTTCAACTCTGTCAGTCATTATAGATGTCCTTATATTTATACCAAATTACACCATTACTACCTCATATATATACGAAAACGGCTTTGCCACAAGATTAAACAACTACAAGAACAATGCAAACTAGTGTAAAATACCATAACATGTGTATACACTCACCTGAAACACATGCACGCACACATTACACTTTTACCTTCTATTGCGAACAATCTTTTTTCAAAGTAAAGTGCCTAATCGTCTATTTATTTCACATTATTACAGTCAATAATATCCCAATGCATTTTCTGCAATTCAATCCACTGGCACATTAGATAGTGGCGTTTTTCGACAGGTGAGCATTGACACACAAAAAATATGTGGCAGCCAGAACACAATAGATGTAGGTAGGATTGGGGTGTTCAAACGAGGAATGGGCCCCATGGCACTTATGTCCATTTGTTTGGCAGAGCTACATCAAAACAAGTGCCAACAGGATATTCAGGAGACTGCACACCCCAGTGCCACATCTTTTGTAACTTAGTTCTGTATTCGACATCCCGTCTTTCAGTTTTACCAAATTGTATTCCTGTTCTTTCGAAATTCTTGGTTGCATCATCCGATGTGATGACGGCTTGTGGCAGAAGTCTCGCTGCTGTCGACGGCAGTTCCACTGATTACCGTTGCTATGGTGACAAGTATGGATTGATGGCAGAGTTGATGGGTAACACAACGGGACACACAACGCAAAAATACAGACGGGGCAGGGTGAGAACTCCTTGTCTGCATATATGCCAAGAAGAATAACTGGAAACCAGCAGCAGAAATATGTGGCCACAAATGGCAGGAACCAGCGGTCATTCGAAGTTGTTCCTTCATCGCGGTTAGTCAGCTTGGTGTGATACTTGTACACTGCTTCTTATATTTCTACCACAAGCCTAATTATAAGGTACATATGCAGTTAAAAGTTAAAACCAAGAAAAACTGATGGTGAAAAAAACTTACCCCTAGCAAAAGCCCTTGAACATGCGGTACATACTGAAATACGGGAATTATATTTTTTGAAATTTTGGCAACATTTCTATAAATTCATTCGTAGCATATAGTTTGCTCAAAGCTAATTGGGCGGCCGGATTGCCAGACAAGGACATGGCGAGTGATCATAAAATTTAAAGTTTTGTCCTGCTAAGCTGATGGGGAACCATACCTAAACCTGAACAAAAAATCCAAGTGAATATCACTAGAGAAAGCTGTTGATTCTATTGAATGACTTAGTGGGAGAATGGGAACCGAATACTTATGAACCGATCAATGCTGATTAATGTTACAAAGAAAAACACAGAAGCTTCATGGATAAGAAAATGGAATATTTGCCCCAGCTATTCTACAGGTGTAGGCCAGACCTCCACCTTTCAGGACTTCCAATGGGGAAAACGTTCTCCAAAGTAGTAAAATATCAGAAGAAGAGAAGAATTAAGTTAACATACACCCATAGCAAATCTGACATAGCAAGATTGCTAAGCAGTAAGTCTTGTACTCATTTTTCTGGGTTGATTTTTGTCGACACAACCAAAAAACAAAAGCATTCCACCAGTGCACTAAACCAATGAGCACATTCATAACTCCAGTTACTCTGATCTGACAACAGTCTCTCACATGTGAGATAAGGCGATCTACTATTTGAGGCACTGCAGATATATGTCAGGCACATAACATTCACAGATTTCTTGATGACTAACAAACAATTCTACATCTTTCTGTAGGTGAAGAAAGTATCATCATTTATCAAAGTCAAAGGAGGTCTCTCTCAAGATTTAAAAAATCTCAGGTGAATCAAATGCTGCACATCTGGGTGGGATTCTTTTAGTTATTTGCAGATAAATCCACTGTTAAAGTAAGGCCCAATTTTTCACTGAAAAACATTAACAAATCGGCTTGGTTAACTCGATTTGGCTGTGCCAAAGGTTGACCAAGATATTTACCTTCAGATAACTAAAACCACTGGGTAAGTCATTTAAATGTTATGATAAAAAATTAATAAAAAAAGAAAAATTAAAAAAAAATTTACATTCAAATTTGGACAACAGATTAATCTGCAAAAATAGTAATGTCAAATTACTCAACTCCTGAAACCCCCCTGTTCAATAATTTTAGTAGCTTATTTGGTAGAGGGACAGCTCTTCATCAATGCCCAAATCCTGAAACAATCCTGAAGGAAGGGTCCGAAGCTTTTGTCAGTAATAGAGAAGCAACCGTAGCTTTCCAAGCCTTCAACAAACCAGCCGCACAATGTCACCAACTGGTTCGTATCACGGGTCGTCTAATAAGCATTGCTCAATCCATGGAAAAAATTCCTAATGTAAGAAGAAAGGCATAGGTTTATTTCATTAAGAGAAAGACGCCTCACGTTCCCCCTTCAAACAACAGGGATCGCAAGGTCACCAAACTGGTGGAATCACGTGACAGTTCAATTAGCTTTCCTAGTCCTGAAACAATCCTAATTGAAGGCAGTTAGCTTGTATCATGAAGAGAAAGTGCTTAGCATCTCCCAAAACCTGTCAGAGCAACCCAGATCAATGTCACCAACTGGTTGGAACAAGTAACAGTATCTAGATGTTCCAATCCCCCAAACAGTCCTAAGGAAGGAAGTTTAGCTGGTTGGTATTAAGATCAAGAAGTTTTAAACTTCCAAACCCTCCAAACAAACAACTTCCAATTGTCACCAAGGGTTTCTCTGCTAAAGTGATAGTAAGTAAGATGTTCTAATGCCCTGACCAGTCCAATGGAAGCGAGTTAGCTTGTTGTTTTTAAGATGAAAGAAGCGTTAGCTTACCACACCAGCAAACAGAGTGGTCTCCAATGTTACCAACTGATTCATGGAGATCAATAGAAAAATTAAATTTACTATTCCAAAAACAATACAGTAGGTTAGGTATTGAACTCAGACGATATTACACTGATGCAAGCAGTCAGTTTGTTCAAACCTCTGAATAAAAACCGTCAGGCCACTGCTACCAATGGTTCCACTGTAAAAATCATCTGTAAATCAGAAACCCGCAAATGCATTAGCTTCAATTTCAATATATAGGTCCAATTAAATCAAAGCAAAGATCCATTGGGATAGAACATCATACCTTTCGTTCGTATATTAGAATCACTCTCTAAACACTTTAGAAACCACCTCATTTTACCAAGACTTGCATTGCAATCTGGTGGAAATCAAAACTACAGATTTCCTTGCGATGAATCTTTCACATATTTCCAGTAACTATGATGATCATGAAATAAACACCATGTGAAGGCACTGTGGTACGCATATCCAATACCAAGAAGTCTGATTTTAAATGTGGTGTAAGTGAACCATGGGGGGCAAATTCCGACACCGTACTGGTAATGCTTCTTCATCTACTTCACTTATCGATACACTGGCCTTACCTCGAAGAATAAGCTTGAGACTGTTATGCATGAAGACAGAGCTGCACTGTGTAACTTGTGTATTTAAAACCACATATTTGCTGTGGCAATCTATCAAGTCCCCTTCACGTTCAGCATAGAACAACGAAGCAACAGAAAAACCATCCGGTATTTCTAGTAGAATCTTTGACCCCACAGGTGCACTTACTCGTAGGCTGCAACTGTGAACTGAACTACCACGGAAGCTGATAACTTCACTGTTCATATCAACTGTGCAAAACTGTGTTACATTGTCAGTACTGTTCCA
This sequence comes from Ophioderma brevispina, assembly GCA_023653785.1. NCBI lineage: Eukaryota > Metazoa > Echinodermata > Ophiuroidea > Amphilepidida > Ophiodermatidae > Ophioderma > Ophioderma brevispina. The sequence continues at coordinate 30,865 of JAMKCH010083781.1, forward strand.
CAACGGTGTTACTTGCATCTGAGAAACAGTCATATTCTTCAGCTCTGCATGATGGTAGTATACTATCGTAAGGAGAACGGTAGCAAGTCTTAAAGTTGAAAAGACGACACAGCAAGCACCCATGGTGATATCCTTTTGAACTTTTAGTACCTGTGTCTATTTACAAACTTGTAAAATGAACAATTTTATTGAGCTCAATCAAAATCTGGTAACAAGCGAGTCAAACAACATCTGGTATCACTGCTTATGTCCTTTAGGTTCTCATTATTCCTGCTTAAATACACTTGCATGCTTATTTTAGTAATCTAAAGAGACAGCTTTGATGGTAGTTTTAACTTAAATGTGTTCCATGTAAGATATTAGTCTCCAGTTCTCTGTTAGGTTCCATGTGCTTCATTCTGTAAAGCATTAAAGTCCACTAAGAAGTGTTCCTAGAACGTTGTATTATCTCTTATATAGTCCATTATCACTTTGACCGGATACAGATCACAGAGAAATACAAAATTTGCATTAAGCATATTTCTTGTAGGAAAAAATCTAAGTGGCCTTGGCGGTATTGGAGCACTTATCTATTGTGTTTGCCATATGCATACAGCGACTCACTTTATGGATTGGGCTGAGTTCCTACACGAAATTACCTCTTGTTCTCAGGTAGTTATTAATAAGAAAATCATGCAATGCATTGCTCACCAATATTGACATTTTTTGGCACTGAAATATGAAAAATATTTCCTTAATTAAAATTTCACATTTTGACATTCTTGGTCATATGAGAATATTCGTATTCAACAACAGAGTAGATTTGCACATTGTTGACAAGCCAAATAAAAGATGGAAAATCACAAAATCCAACATACAAAGTTCCAATGTTTGAGAGGAATTGGATTGTTTTCTCTGATGTGCTAACCTTTATGTGTCACAGTACCATAAAATATTGCATATAATAAAAAAATTTAAATCTAGAATTTTATTACAAAGTTGTGATTTTCTATATGAAGTACATTGATTCGAGCTTATATATTTCGCTAAGGGATTAGTATGTGGACAAGCATTATGTTGAAACATAAACAAAGTTTGTGGGAAACTGAGGGCTGAATCTTTGGGAAATCTTTAAGTGGCCTTTTTTTTTCTAACTCAAGTATCTCGCCAAGTTTGAAAATAAAAGGAAACCTCCATAGCAATATCATAGAAACACACCCAAAAGAGGTGTTTACAGAAAACTTCCAAGTCTATTGTTTAGTACCGATTTCCACATTTTATTACAGAATGGAATTGCTGTCAAAAATCTTTACTCAATTCAGTTCAAGCCAATCGGATCATACCTGAATGACAATTTGATTAATAACACTTTCCCAGAACATTTTTATTTTGAGGGGCAGTTATGCCATTATTTCTGGACATTTCAATGAGCGATTGCACATATTTCTTATGTTACCTTCCTATACATATCCTATACCATCAAATAGGCCTTGGTCTAAAGTTTCCAATCAGTATTAATTTTCACACTTGTTGCTATGCTATGCTAAATTTTTTAACATACACAACTCAAACACTGTTTGACATACATCTTTGAGATTTGGAGAGATTTTTTTCTAGAGCGTATACTTCGTAATATCTTGCCAAATTTCATTCCTACACATTTTTTCATTTTTTAGTTTGTTTTAAAATTAATATCTTGCATTTTAAAGATAGAGCTATGCTGATAGGCCCTATTTACATAAATGGTGTAATTAATGTTTTGCTTTTTTTGTGTGGAATTACTTAATAATTTTAAAGCAAAGTTGGGTTGAAAAAGATGCATTCATTACTTTGATCTTTTTAAAATAATTTTGTTAAAGGTGCGTGTTCCGATCCTCTTGGGACCCCACTGATTTACCAGGAAATAGATCATTTTGATATCAGATCAAAGGGCCGTATTTGTATCATTGTCGTCCTGAATTTTAGCCCTAAAAATCCATTAGTGCCCACAGATATAAACAAAAATCTGCCGTTTTAGTGGTTAACCATCAGGTTATTATGCACAGTATTGAAATGGGCTTTGCAACATGCCATATTGCGTTACCATAAAAACCGCAGTTGTTTCCCATGGCTAACTGATGGGGTGTATGTGCAAGTGCCAGGGCTCTCATATCAAGTAGAGAACACAATACACATAAATCGAACCAGTCCCTTTAATATATAGCAGGGTGAGGGAAAAATACATACTACATGGTGAGACATAAAAAGCTATATTTAATAGTCAAAATTTTATTTAGTAATTCAACATATACATTAACTTCAGTAAAATATACCCTGTAGCCTCACAATATTTTTGAAAAAATATTACAGACTTGAGACTTCTATATTTGGACTGCCAATTAAACAAAGGAAGTTAACCCAGATTCCAGTGCTTTATGCAATTCACACTTCAGAACAATTCACATCTCCCTGAACGCACTTTAATGTCATTTTCATTATGAATCTGACAGTTGTCAGTGGTCATTCCTATACTTAAGTGGATTCATAACTGTGAATAGGAATGGCGTCAAACTTATTACCTTTGAAGGATTCTAATAATTGATATGCAATTATACCCTACATTTCCCTATTCATCAAGTATACTCAAGGTGAAAGAACAACCACAGTCCCATACATAGACATGAGCAAGGAAAAAACGCAAATGTCATTTTTGGGGCTACAATTTTGGCATGAAACTGATTTTCTTTGTTTGCATTTTATCTGTTTTTTTTGGGTTTTTTTGCCAAATTCAATCAGCACCATTTTTACCCCCTTTGAACCCGACGCGCCGCTTGACCGGCTCGCGGGTGAGTGCACCATATGACCCGAGGAGCCGGTTCTACCGAATAAGCGATGGATGTGTCAGATACCCGATCGCCGCTGGGACCGGCTCACAATTGAATACAATTTTCTTTTATATATCGGAAGCTACTAGGGTACTTGGATATCAAAGTTCAAGGGCAAAGTGTTCGTGTTACATGACAAGCGAAATACTACGGTGATTTTGGTCAGCGGTGTTGTGTTTTGAGCAATTTTTACAAGAAATACCACGGATGTATGTACCACAAGCGATGTATTGAACATGTTAGATTACAGGACAGTAACGAGGAGGTTAGATACTATTGATTCAGGTAATTTGCAGGATTTTGAGACTGAAACTGATATTGAAGATGCATGGACAATGACATGTATCATTGTATGCAGTGATGATACAGGTCCTATACATAAATGTAGGCGAACAAACATAGCGAGAGTGCATAATGATGTGCCTGCTGTTGCTATCAGATGGGGCAGGGGCAAAGCTACTATTCTAGGTCCACCTAGGGGACAGCGGGTGCTTTGCAGGTTCAACTAATGTTGTTATGTAATTTTGGGGGTCAATTTTTCATTTTCTGCCAAAAGTCATGTTTGTAAGGGGGACCCATTAAAAACATGATTGACATGTGAAGTCTAGGGTAGGGGGTATATGCTGTGCATATTGGGTAGGGTTCAAAGGGTTAAGGCACCACTGAGGGGAAATAAACATTTAATAATCTAATACTAAAGGGGGATGGCACAATTTAATCATATATATTTTTCATCTTGATTGGATGATCTTGACTCAAAAACCACATATGTAAAGTTTACACTGATATCTATCAGTTTTGATGCGAGAGCTAAAAACATGATTTTTGTAAGCCCATTTACATAGTACTGTATGCCATAGAGTACTATTAAAATACTATGATAATATTGGGTTTATGGCTAGTATAATACAACGCATTTGGTCCAATTATGCTCGGCCCGGTCCCTCATCTGTCGGGTGGGACAAGTGGAGCTTCGCGAATTCCTGCGCAGACCCCCCCTCAACCAATCAGTGCTTCGCTTGGATTCCCGCATTAGTGGTGGCACTGCCCGCCAATTTCCTCTCTGAGTCACAAGTTGGTAGGGGTGCATAACAGATAGATTGGGTGGAAAAAATTCCCAATCCACCTTCCCTGTGTTCTAAGGTACTCAGAGTCCGGTCCAGGATGAGTTAGGAACACCTTGCTGTGAGCAGGGAGGTGATTCAGCTGGCTGTGCCGCTGGGATTCACCTCCTGGTCGGGGCGTATGTGAGGGGCGGGGCAGGGTCTCCAGCCACTTTTATAACATCCAATGTCGCCTTGCTTGTGAAGGTCCTCCACCCTGGGGGGGCCAAACAGACTTGTTGGCTTAAGACCCCGGCTCGCTCTTCACTTGGATCAGTCTAGTTCAAATGTGGTTCTTGGGTAGTACTGCAATCTAGTTCTTTTAGTTACTTAGTTTAGTGGGCTGACCAGCACGGTAACTTGCTGGTCAGCCCACTATGAGGCATATATTGAGCAGATATGAACTGTAAAATGTTATTGCTAACTTTCTCATGCTGTATCATGTTTTGCATATGTAAGGGCTTTTGGCTTCTGGTACTAATAAATCTATCCGCACCCTAGCCCAACTGCATTTCTGGCATTTATGGGTCAATCTTTGTGTTTTTTTGCCAAATTGGGAACTTCTGGGAACAATAACAACTAAACCAAACATCAATTAGCCCTAAGATTTGACAAAGTAAATGAAAAAAATAGTATACAAATATTGACTGCTATGAGGAGCATGGTTGAAACTATAGGCCCAAGGTGATCTCGAATCCATACTATGCCCCGAGGCGTAAGCTGAGATTATAGATTTTTGTCATCTGATTGGTTAAAAGAACATTCTAAGCCAGGATGCTAACACAGGCCTATATCATGTGAAGGTGTGCATGCATGGTATTGGTAAGATGGTTTAACAATTTTGTTTAACTTAGGGTCCAAAACTTGTGAAGAATTAGCAATCAACCTTTCTTGTGTTGAGGAAGTGATGTTGGAGTCCAAAACGGATTGCCGTAATCGACTTCTTGCCATTTTTTGTCGGCAAGATGCGTACAATTTTCCTTGCAGCTCCGAATTCGTCAACTTTTACACGGCCTGCAGATGGCTGTCATCAGTATGAAATTATAATCCTTGAATATCTTCACAGTGTATTTTACTTGCCGTTTGGTATTAGCCCTATGAGCTGCATTTCTGATTGCTTTCAGATCTTCATCTACAAGCTCAAAGCATGAATACTGATGCTGCGATTCAGTCATTTCCTTGCTCTTGTTTGTATCAGACTTTACTACAGCACAGACTTCCCACAGTACGAGTAAACAAAATACGGTCTGCTTATATTCATCTCTTACACCAGCTTCAATATGTACACTCATAATACGGATGAATAGTCCGTACGACAGTCTTTTATGCAGGGAAGAGGTGTCCCAGGCATAGTTTATGAACTATGCCCGCTCTTCCCAGGGCATAGTTCATTTTTGATTCAATTCTTGAAGCTAGTTGAATTTATGCCTCCACTTTTAACCAATCAGATGACAGGGATCTATATATGAGGTATATAATAGCTTTCGTCACATACCAAATATTGAGCACTTCCGGTAAAATCTGGGGGTTATGGTAATGAGGCTATTTGCAATCCGACTATGGGCCCTTTAAACACTTGCATGACATGTATGTGTTTTGTATATCGTAAGGAGTCATTCCATGCCAACTTGTCAATGTGATTTCTCTTATTGAGAGATGAAAATTTTAGCTCCTAACTCCATTTTGTTTCCATGTTACAGCAAGTTGAAATTTAAGGGGTCCATGTAAAATGTACTTCAAAGCAAATTATGACATTTAGGTTATCATAACTCATACAATTGGGAAAATTTCTATTACAGGGTATAAAAGGTCCACTTTTTGCTTAATTTATTTTAAAAAGGTCCAGAATTTAGAGAAATTTTGACAAGAAAGTCCACCAAATTTTAACTACTTAGGTCTGAAGGTAGATGAACATCTTTCCCTGGAGATGGGCAGTGCATGCAACCTCTGTATTACTAGCACGGCGCTCTTACTAATTAAAGTGCAACGAGAGATTTAATAAGGCGCACACCACCAAATATCCTCCCATTGAAATACTATTAAACGGCTTAAGTTCATTTTTGGACCCCACATGGAATAATATTTGAATGTTTTAACGATTCGCCTATATCAAAATCTTGGTCTTTAATACAGATACATGATAGTGATTTTTGAGCACGAGATGTGAACAGCACCACCACTTTTTCAAGGATTGGATTAGCCGGCGGGGGGAGCCCTAGACATTACACACAAATGGTGAAATGTGTTTCTATAAATTTAAATAAGTAGAGAAGTGAAACACTTGTGGGCACAATTTGCACATGCACTGTCCTGAATGAATGGATCCACCCATAGACATAATAAGGTTTCCATTAATGTATTAATAGTTATACATTATATGTTCATTAGGTACAAATTTTGAACACTATGGGGGGAATTTTCGCTGTTCTGTGCTAAAAATATCCCCAAAACGGGAGAAACTGATTACCTTTATTTAAATATCTTTATAATTCCTCTCTTTTAATCACATATTGGTATCCCTTATATAAAAGGTAATTAGCCTAATGACGCATTAATAATTTAATTTCATGACCAACGTCATCTTTAACCAAAATTGTGGATTTGGGTGGGACCTGTATGGAGTCATGTGAGTTTAGAGATATGAGTATGTCAAGACAAAAAGAAAGGTAGTATATGCAAACTAAAAATGATTTACATGGTTATAGAATAGATATGATCCTGAAAAACAATATATTATACTTAGGGTTCAAGACCCTGAAGACATCATGTGCTCAATAAGCCGCCGATCGTGTTATTTTTGTGTTTTTAGTATGAATCGTAATGTCAAAGTAAGGAGCTGCTATGGGAATACAAATTTCACTTTCTATAAGTAAGAAATGGCCCCTTGTACACTGGAAGTTACATTATAGGTTTGTATCTTGCTCAAAATGGTAAATACAGAGTGACTTTCAATATTGCCTATTGACCCTTATAATACATGGATCACCTGTATAATATACATGGATCACCTGTATACTTAATATTAGATCATAACTTTGGACAGAAAGACCATATCCTATGGATTTCTCTTGAAGGAAATATAGATTAGTCCTTGAATAAAAGAAGTTAATCTTCAAAATGACCTTTTTTGTCAAAAAATATTGTAATTTGGCCACCCTGTATGTTCAAAAACAGAAAAAACATTAGTTATCTAATGTTGTAGGTATGTATGTATAATAAGTTTGGCAATTCCAAGTTAGGTTCAGACCCCCCAGAAAACAAAAAAAATGCAAAAATAAGGTGTTTAACCCCTAAAACCACAATGCCAATAAACATAATATGTTGCTAAATATAATAGCGCACATCCTTGCCAAAGCACATTGTGGTGCTTGAGGGGGAAATGGTCCCTTTTTATTGGAATTTCAATTACCATGAACCCGACCTGTATACCAATTTCACATAAAAGTACTTTTTGGGAAATTTCTGTAAAGTGGAAACTTTTGGAAAACAAGCAATAGGTAAACTTTTGAGTGTGAGGCTTTATAATGCGGACGCCTTTCAAATTCATCTGTTCTCAGGTAAACTATAGAGAGCGCTCTTTATTCCTTATCCGGCTATGTCCTTTGTCAAATGAATTAATACTAAAGTTGGCAGTCCATACCATGAAGTGACGTCAACCACACACGCAGCATGACTCTTCATGATAGTAGCTACCAGGATCGTAGCTGCATTACTGGTCTTACAGGTGGTTCAGATTGCATTTTTACCACTCTGAAAAAGCATTATTATAGCACTAAAACCTTCCAGGTATAAAAAATTCATCATTTTCCATCATGAAAATTGGACATTCCTAACTTTTTTCTACTATTCTACACTGTGTGTCTATGGAAATTGACACACTTACTGACATGCGAACTTTATGAGGTCATTCTGACATAATACAATGTATGTTGGTACTCATTTTGGTATATATGGAAAGAGAGGGATCACTGGTACCAAAATCATATGTCGGTGATATTCCTGTGTCATAACAGGCGTGTTGGTACTTCTCTCCCAAATGGGAGGTGGTTGCCACCCCTCCCCATTCCTCTACCTTACCTATACCCTAGTTGATTGGGGTTTTTTTGCAAGAAAAGGAGCATAAAATGTCAACTGACAACAAGACAGACCCACTTGGTGTTAACACACCAATGTGAACTCGTGCATGGGCTTGATTACAATAAACCCATCAAACCCGGGTGTCAACCTTTACATGAGCATGGTAACCACCCGAGTTAACAAGGGTTCCGGCGATACAAACAGATGAAATGGCACCCTATCCGAGACCAGAGTTGTTCAAATGGATACTCTATCTGAAACCGGGGCCAGGCAATATGACCATTGGAATTTTAACCTGGGATTTTAGAGTCCATTTGAGCTATTTTATGGGCTGATTTCTATTTTGAGCATGGTATCAACACTAAAATCTAAAATCAACATTCTAACAGAGTCCTGCTAATTTCATACTCTGAGACTGAAAAGTCAAATTTCATATGTCAGACTGACAGAGACATAGGTTGAATTTGTATCCTACGTTGCCAGTCTCAAGACCTGCATGCCCTGCCCAGGTCTTGCGTTTTTTTGTAACTCGGGTGGTTACCCGACCAGAATACACTGCCCCCCACCGGCAGTAAACCAGCCAGGTGAAACTCTGTATAACTGATAAAAGCCCGTATAGGCGGCGCGCTGGCGGCCAAGAAATCACAATTTTAGACATTGTCATTAGTTTAACACATAAGAACAAAATCTCAACAAAAAATGCTGATTTTTGGATATATATTATAAGACAATGTTTTCATTTTCCAAAATCGTTGGAGATGAAAAATCAACTCTGCTGTAAGGGTTATTTCGTATTTTTTTTTTTTATGGATGAATAACGGACGGGAACTAAGCAATATTATCATATCCAGTTTATCATCAATTCAAGTCAGTCATATCCACTGCAGGACAACAATTTTTGTGTAATTTCATAGTACTCCAACAGACATTAATAGCTTACCTGATATTTGACTCTGAGTTTTGAGGCACATATAGAGCTGGCAACACTGGAGGAATTCACTTCCAATGAAACAACAAACAAGGACAGTAATCACCTAGCTTACAATCTTACAACTCGCCTTGAAAAAAGAAACAATCTACTATGCAGTGCCCATCACAATTGAAAAGAGTAAAGCAACATGCCCGCTGTCAGACTGCGCAATCGAGGATTTATTAATTATTGAAGGTTGAAGTCCAATAGATTTGGAAGGCTGGTATTCTCAAAGGGAGTCTAACTTTAGACCCGGGTTTAAACCAGAGTTAGTCCTTCATGGTGAGTCCTCTGTTACATTCAACTTTCATTGTATATTGAAATGAAAAAAAAAAGTGCATTCACGAAGGACTAACCTGGTTTAAACCTGGGCCTAATGTTAGCCTCATTTTTTAGAATACCAGCCTAAAAATATTACTTTAAAGTATGTTTTAACTTTTAGATCTGCTTGACAGCTGGTTCCATAGATGTGTCATCAGTGCTTACAAAATACAAGTTAGCACCTGGTTTACCGACATTTTAGAAGTGCGAAGAATATGCCCATACAGCCACAGCATTCAATAGCTTTATCATGCTGATCAAGCGCAAATTTTTAAATCATAAGCCCTGCAGATGTGCACGCATACTATCGGGCAGTGCTTTGTTCATTTGGCCGACGTTGACGTCACATGTACCTCATCTATACTTTGATCAGCTCTAAATAAGTGAGAATTGTTCCGCTTTTTTTGGATTTCCTGTTAACGCTTGCACCGTACAACAAATGCAAGCATTGTGCAGCCCACCAAGGTTATGTGATCCATGCTTGTTGCATTTGTTGTGCCATATTCTGCCCGTTCTTTATTATTTTTGCAATGTGAAGAAACCCACCTATTTTGTTCTGACCAAAGCATAATCATTCACCAAAGTCATATGACTTTGATCTTGGAAAATAAGTCGGCAATTGTCGTACATCTACATCAAATATATGGATATTGGTCAATTAAAGTTTACATGTTGCATTTACATTTGGTATTCAATCTTTTGCCCCAATGACTCAATTATTTTTATTTGTGAGAGAGTTCATCAAAGTGTTCTTCATAAATTTCATGACCCTGTCAGGCATATTCAAAATTAAAGACTTTCATAAATGATAAGCTCTATCAAGAAGGCAATGCATAACATATTGACACATTGAAGAGCATCCCTTAGATGTTCAGCCAGATATCACACACCTCTTTATTTGAGTTAATAAAACTTTCTTTCTTCATGTTCATGGATTCAGATGAAAAAGTAATGGTACATGCATCAAATTTTAAGTCTGGACTGGGGTCTGGACAGAAATCTCACATTAAGTTATTTGCAAATAATCATTTTTATATATTAGCTGTTATATAATATATATTTACCATACTTAGGTCTAAAATTGTGGGGCCCTTACAGGTCAGAAAATAGGGTAGGTAGGTCATTTTTTTAACATTGATCTATTACAGACACTTAAAATTATGAGAAGTATACATAGTATGGCTTAGACTACTTCATAGTTGTAATGTTATTGTAATACATGCATATCTGTGCTGGCGTAGCAAGTCATGCTGTACGGTCACGTCTCCACATGCATTATCGTGAAGGATGTGTTCGAACTAAAAACCTTTGAATGTGATGGCGAAGCAACAACACATGCCTCTTCATCAGTCACTGCTACTGCCCTTACCTTAAGGAGCTGATGGCGATCCGATCAAGTTTGATCAGAATAAAACAGTCATCTGGCAGGAGACTTCTTCTAAGTATTCAGAGACCTAAGGATGAATCATAATAGAAGAATTGTTTAGAGGGATTCTCAACAATTTGCATACTTGATTCAAGGGAGGGGTACACCAGCCACCATTTTGGTAGTGGCATTGTATGTATTTGAACTGAGTGGGTAAGTGGTACCTATAAATAACAATACCATTAATGAATGCGAAGACATCAATGATGTCATTCAAAGACAACATTCTTACCATGGCTCTATATTGTTTATGGCTCGATGATACAAACATTGTTTAATGGACTGGGTCAAAAACAACTTGTTAGGTTATGTTTCTTTGCATGAAACCATGATTCAAAAGTCATGATCAAGATTTGATGGATTTCATGTTTCCACAAATGACAAGTCCATTGCGCAGCATATGCTGTAGATGAATACATTATGAACTGTTCATCGCACTTCAAAAACGAATTGATCTTAATTTTTAGTTTTTGTTGTAAACAAAATGCACTACCTGTGATCTTCCGTGGTCTTAGTTTTCTTAAGGATGTTTGAGCACATCTGAAACTAACTTACATGCAAGTGAAAGTCCAATCTACCATTCTTCTAATTTCAATTGTTAAGGTTAAAATTAAAGCGGCACTTGCACATTTTCAGAAAATATGAAATTTCTTCTTCAATTTGCTCCCAAATGAGTCTAGGCCATTGGCAGAATAGAGATATATTTTACACATAAAATCACACCCCAAAAACAGATTATGTGGTACATTTATAAGAGGCTGAAGATATCCAGGTAATTTGTATGCTAACGTTAAGTTTGCTGTACCTTTAATCATCAAATGTGTCTAATACATGAATATCATAGCCTTGTACTCATTGATATTAAAACCACAAAAGGTCACAGACCAGCAACAAGGTGCATGCCATGGAAATCAACTCTGGCGTGTGTTTTCTTTTGTTAAATGCCATTTCCGCGTCGTCTGCTGAATTAATTGTCGCCAGAGTCGTTAATTATAAAATCATTCAGTTTACCCATAAGCATGCTGATTTGGTTTAATTACAACCATGCAAAAATCTATAGTGCGCACTATTTTTCAAATGTGCCAGTGTCTCTTTAAGCTGTCAAAATGAACAGCATGGGATCACAGATGTTTCTGTACAGTGTTCGGGATTGTGTAAATAAGAAAATGAACGTGCTAGCAGTGACTAAAGACTGCATGCCTGAGAATCCCTGCACAACCATTGGCAAAAGAGGATAAAGTCAGGCGATTATTATGTAATCCTCATCTCCTTATTTGGTGCTAGTAGTAGTCGTAGTATAGTAAACCAAAGTTTTCAATCCGGTTTTTTGGTCCCGCTAATTGGGGTGGCCGGATTCACCTCACATTACAGCAC
>JAMKCH010083786.1:0-14537 GCA_023653785.1 Ophioderma brevispina
TAACAACATAAGAGTGTGTACACCACCGAACCAATCAAATTGACTCAAAGTAGTTTAATAGTTATAATGGGGAAATTTACCGGGTTCCGAATTTGGCAGACCAAATCTGGAACCTGCGGCTTCAGCGAATCTGGCCAGAATTCGCCGAAGTCGCAATCCAAAAATCCTAAAAACGGACTCAGGACATAGCTAACGGTAAACTTAGAGTTTTCACCCTAGTCCTGGCCGAACAATTACCAGCCAAACCTTGTGAATTTCTACTCGAATCGGGAGCTAACAGATACATCTCACCGGTCAGGTAGAGCCCCAAAGGGAAAGAGGACGAGCATGATGGGATCGCCGGTGACGTCAGTGGTATGACGTCACCAGGGATCGCCTGAATAGAAATTTGTGTATATTAGTTTTGGGGGTCATCTTGTGCACCAAAGATGATGCAATTTGTTATTATCGACATTGGAAACCCTAAGGAGATTTCAAATATGAGGGAGTTATATGATATAATCACATATGATATCACAATAGTGTTTTATTCCATTTCCATTTTCAATCTCATTCATAAGCTGTATAAAATAACTTCTGTTTAACTCAGTATTTTATCAATTATAGCAATTATTAGAATATTGTTATTTAGGTCTAACGTATTGATAAGATTGCTCTTAGAAGTTGTCATAGTTCACAACAAGCCCTTTCACAATTTTTACTGCGCATGTCCAACTTTTTGGTCAAGTAGAAATGGTGTACCTCCAGTTCACAGTGATCCCTGTATAACTCGAATGCTGTCCCGTTCACAGGTATATGATTGTCTGCAAATGCACAGCTGCTATGTCACTGTGATGGTGAATAACCACATGCAAATTTGTGCTAGGAATTCTAGAAATACTGGTATGATTTTGCTTAAATTTGAGTTACTTGCTACCCTGGTTATCCGCTGTGACCTGGCTTAAAGCCCTTTCCAAAATTAATCCTGAACCATTTCCACTAACCACCCGACAGCGCAAGCGATGTCCGAACTTGAAAAGGGCCATACTTAACCCATTTGTAACAATTACTTTCTTCCTGCCCGAGTAACTCATGCCGAAATGCAGGAGGGTCGCTAACACAATGTGCCACATTTACCATTAAGCCAGCGTTTCCCAACCTGGGGGTTGCGACCCCAAAAGGGGTCGCTGGTGAATGAGGAAGGGGTCGTGAAGCAAAGGTGCTTCTGGTCAATTTCAATTTTTCTTTGTGTGGGAACATTAGATTGTAGATTTGGGCACAATAGCGAGTAACAAGCACGGGGAGGAAGTGTCGGGGGTCCCCTGTGAAAATCGCTTAAAAATGAAGTTGCAGGCAAAAAAGGTTGGGAAACCCTGCATTAAGCCTACCTGTGTTCACCAGAATAAATGCAGCATTATCAACAAAATGCACCTATAAGATTTGGGCCTAGCTGCATTTCAATATCTTTAACTTTTTAAGCCTACAGGCCACTTTCTTTAAATGTACTATTGAAATATAACTTCTGAAAGATTGAGTTTCAAAATTTTGTTTTGAAATAGTCTTTTATCATAAGGCAACATTTATAAACAATTAAGAGAAATGACAGCAACTTAGCAAAATTGGTCCCACCTATAGTCGATCCAATCTCATACGACCCCTTCCACCATTTGCGTGGAGGTATAAGCTCTGATGTATGAGGGACAATAATAAAGCCTCACAACAAATCATTGATTTTGAAAATCGTCTTAGAGGATTAAATGAGAGTAGCATAATGATCACTGCCAGGCCAGTGTGGGATTTTGAATGTCCAAATGTACACCAAATAAATTTAAGGTAGACGTGTACAGAGTATGTACAAGAATCTGTAGGCGATTTAATTAATTTACACGTAGTATACACACAACAAAAGTTAAATTGACATTTGGCCACAGGAATCCTATTATACTCGATTCATCTGATATGTGACCCCGTACCATTCTTGCGGAGGTGAAAAATTCAATGAGGCGCAATGTTAAGACCTGAAATACACTATAGTGTGTTTCCATACATGAATGAAATTGTATTCAGTGGCAGGTGAATGAGTTATATCATGACTGAAGTGTCCTCCAAGATAATCCGGTGTGGCACGTGCATTTGAATTCTTTCATTTTCCCGGTAGAGCTAGGTTGATCCCTCTCCGACTTAATTGAATAGGTCCAAAACTCCAGGGGGACGAACGTATCAACGCGAATCGACTATAAATATCAATTGAAAGAAAGCATGAAATAGTTCGTCTTCCTCGTTATCACCCGGATCTTAACCCAATAGAACTCATTTGGTCACAAATAAAAGCTTATGTTGCCAAACATAACAAGGACTTCAAACTAAAATCTGTTCAAAAATGTTAGAGGAAGCTCAACAAAGCGTCACCGAAATTGAGTTGGAAAAATGCAATAAAACATGTTATTGGGATAGAAGACTCCTACTGGAGCAAGGAGAATATTGTTGATATTGACATAATCAAATCCTAATCAAGCTGACGGAGGACAGTGACAGTGAATCGGAATCAGATGATGATGACTGAATATAAGTGAATTTTTAACTCATATGATATACTATAGGGCTGTGCATCATGGTTTTATTTCATGAAAAGTTTGCAAATGTACGACAAACATTACTTTTTTTGTGCTCAGTCCAATTTTTACCTGGACGCGGAGTCAAATCCTATTGTGATCGGCTTATTATAGTACCGATTACACCTGAAATAATTCACCCTATTCTATACAATTATCGCAGCCCAAAACTATAGAGGGACGGGCATATGAGGTTGGATCAACTATAGGGCCCGCCCATGGCTGCTTGCAACAGCGTATGGCATCGTTTCAGTTAGTAACACATCTTATTCAGTGGGCGGGGTTTAGAACGCAAGCACGCAATATCATTGGTTGTTTGCCTCTCTTATAGAGCCGATTATTGAGATAGTGCGTCACCGCGAAAGTGTTACGCGCGCGTGTATACGGTTCGCAGTGCACGCAGGTAGTACGGGTTGGGGGTCATTTTTTACAGGGGGAAATTTTTGTTTTTTTAAGGGGGGGGTAGGGGTTGCAGCGAAGTGAACTTTGAACGGCTTTTCTGTAATTTTCCTAAGGGTCGTATATACATGTATATTATAATATTGTAGCCAGCACAAAGTTTTACAAATTCATGAAAAATTTTGCTGGGTTGCCCATGGTAACCCCGTAGCCTCTTGATGGCTAAACATAGAACGAATGTAACAAATAACAAACATGCTACTGGGAGACACTGGGGAATATGCAGGAGGTAAGTACGGAGTGAACCATGAAGCCGGTATTTTACTACGTTGCCATGGACCGGCAATCGACCAATCGCCTAATTTTGGTAGTAATTAATTTGGAAACAATTTTGAAATCGGCCTTCATGGTTCACTCGGGCACCTATCGTGCTTACTATGTGTGCCCAATTTCATGTTCATAGCATATGTGACGGTTTCTAGTTACGTTCGTTTTCGATTTGGATGTTTGCGTATTTTAAAGAAATGAGTTATAGGCCTCGAAACATTGAAACAAAATTGAGCCGCTTTGCTGTGAAATATGAATATAATTTTTTTAAATTTCATTTTATCAACTGATTATCACCTATTATATGAACGAATCATCGAAATAGGGCATCATTGGCCTGAATTAATTTTTGAACTATTTCTTAAAAGATCGCAGGGTGAGAAAACATTAAAATTTACATAACAATTCACTACCCAGTGACATTTAATAACTTCAAATTATGGAAAGGTCATATCAAGGTATTTAAGTGAAGGGCCAAAATCAAAAAAAGCCTGTTACTGGCAGATCACGACAAACTAAGCACACCACTTGCGATTTTTTTGGTAGTTTTTATGATAATACACAATCATCAGAGGGGTGATAATTTAAATTTTGTGCGGTAACCTCGAAATCCAGAGAGGGCGGCCAAAATGGCCGGGGGAGTTTTGGCTAACGACCATATTTGAGGGTAAGCCTAGGGCGCCTTCAATACCTTGTCTTGTGTCATATTGAAGATATTAATTATCTACCTGATGATACCACTTGTGGGTTTCTTGTTATCTCACACACCGTGTTGGGGCCAAAAATGCATACTTTTGCCATTTTTTCAAAACATGATGCGATAGAAATGTTTCCCCCATTATCAAAAAAAACTGTTCTTCATAAATGGATCAAGACTTCAAGGAATTTGCCCTTATATAATTACATTTTTGGTGTGAAAAGACGGATCATAGGCCATGTAATTTAAAAGTTATAGGGTCTAGGAACATGAATGGGGTCTCGCTTAAAAAGAAAAAAACGCCCCCATTTTGCACATCTCTAAAGAACATGAACAAAATGTGCGTTGTCAATACCATATTAAATAATGCTATATGGACAGTTTTTGCCACCTAACTATACTTTTTGTGATTCAGTTGTTGGAACCTTGTGATTTTTTTTTTTTGTGGCGAACTCGAAATCAAGATGGCGGCAAAAATGGCCGCTGCTTACACCACAACAATGTTTTTACGGAATAACGGTGCAGCAGCGCCAATCAGAGTGCTCGATGTCATTTAAAGAAATAAAATTTTTCTACAGGATTTAACCATGTTGATGGGTAAGGGGTGTTATATGCAGCAAAAATGTGAGTTTTGACCTCATTTTATCCAAAAAGAGCCTCCAGAAAGAGAGACAATATTTCTACGTAAATGAAAATTCTATTCATGAGGACTTATTACTTTGTGGCCTTTGTCCCTATGAACTATGCCCACTTGTGAAACGGTGTGTAGCTTACACCATTCTGTCAACAAATTATAGTGCCCAAACGTAAAATGGTCACCCATCACAAAACAGTGTTAGGACATCTAGATCATACGGCTTAAATGATGAAGTACTGTACTCATTAAGGGACAATGTGTCAGATAAAATTTAAGATTTTTTATAATGATTAGCAGACCATAATAACTCCATCCAAAAGGGCCGCCAGCTTCAAAATGCTATGTTTCACTTTAAAACCTATTTTACCTAGCTCTTTATTAAATAGAAACTCTACTTAACAACTGCCTGTAGCATGCTTAACTGCTACACGTTGCTCATTATCAAATATGCCATTTTTTTGCCCCCCACAAAGTGTGATTAAAATATATTGAAGTTTATACCAATGTTTGCCATACTTTGGCAATACATACACGATGAAAGCAGATACTTGTCATCCTTTTTACTCTGTTCGTATTTTTCTCCAAGTATATGTGACGAATACTACTAAGTAATATTAGTCTAGATATTCATCTGTGGTCTGCTCGTTAATCTGTGAAAGTTTCTAGATTATTTGAATGATCTGGACTCGTTCTCAGGATACATAGTGCATTGATGGCTGATCTTGCACTCTTCCTATCTGTACATTCAGATGCTGAACCATGTTCAAACGTAAAAAACGCCAATATTCTAAGGTGTCCGATGTATTCTCAGCGACTCTGACCAAAAATCTAACTTTTTATTTTTTACTCTTGAGGGCGCACTAAAATGAATCGATTTTGATTTTATTATTTAATTTAGGTTTTAATATTACAATTTTAAGGAATGGAAGTATTATCACAGAAAAGAACAGAACTAGGTAAAGTCGTGGTAGGGCTTCAAAAAGTGTTACATTTTAGGCGTTTGAAAAAAAGTGCTCCCTCATCAGCACAGTGTGCGGGTGTGTTGATTACCTACCTATACATACAATAGAACCGGTCCACGATTGAGAGCAGTCGGAAAACAGCTTCTCCACAATAAATGCTGCAAACCACACAGTCCTAAGTCGCATAAGAGGTCCTAAGAGATTGAAAGGTCAAGCGTCCTTAGCAAATTGCTTAAAGGCTGACTCAGAGAATTGTGAAATATAATTTTTGGCCTGAAATGTTCAAGTGGAAAGAAAAACAGCCCCTAAAATGCTCTTCCAAAAAGTTTGAGGCAATCACGAAGTTCATAACAAAGTTGTGATTTTCTAAGGACTCCAATCTGAATTAGCTATTCAACTAGGGACAAGCATTTTATGTATATGAAAAATGATTGTTGAAAAAGTTGAGGGCACCTCTCGGGAATCTGAGTCAGCCTTTAATGATAGTGGAAAGAATCAAGTATGTGGGATTAAGTGGAGTGTGACTTGTCTATGTGCCAAACATTGGGTATCCACCATGCTATGAATTTTACACAAGAAATTCCAGTGTTTATTATAAGTTGGGTGAAATTGCATGACCGAAGACTAATCCTGATTGCACACTATGCTTCACTACGGTACACGAGACGGAAGTTGTGTAATACGTCCTGGATTGCCAACTTCTTTCCCGTCTGTTAACTTGTTAATATCTTACCGCTATAGGCGTCCCACCTCATCACAAATTAATGCGGAAAAAAAATCGCGTCACGCGGACACCAGGATGCATGGTATTGGCACAGCTGTTGTGGCTGTAGGGATTTCAAGCTTCCCCCATGTCTATTTCTGACAGAACTGCATCTAGACAGGACATCAAGTCACGCCAATGGAGAACACAACTTGGAGAATCAGCATGTGACGGGCTTAAATAGGGCTTCATTCATAAGGCGTTATGTTGCTGTCAAGGGCCAGAGAGAAAGGTATATTTATGTACATGGATCGAGAATGATACCCATTTCTCGAAGCATTTATTATGCCTTTTATGCAGGGTCCAAGAAGTTACATGCTCCCTGTATACAGGGTCAATGAAACTTCGGCCACCCTGGTAGTTCTGGAAGAGTGATCCGTCAAACTTCTTCCTGGCCAGAGGCCTTTACGTAAAAACGGAATGGGGCATACCCAAGCGTATCATAATACACTGTATCACGCGAGTACAAAACCTTCTATTCTACCACGGGCCATGGATGGGATGTAACAGCTCCAAGTGAAAACTCAAATTGATGGGATAGATGTTACTTCCTGCAACATATGTGTTTTGGAACACGGGGGTGGGGGAATCACATATAAAATTATGTGAAATGGATATGGTGTTAGGCTCGCGCTTCCAACCAGAGGGCACAGGTGGTGAACAAGGAAGAAAAAATTAGGGTCTTTGGGCGACAGACAGACAAAGTGCTTAAAATAGGGAGTTTTCTGGTGAGCTTTCCAAATTTTCAAAAAATGGGGTCTTTGTGGGTGAGATGAGGGATTTTGCAAAATTTTTTACAAATCGTCTTTTCACTTTTTTTTTTCAAAAATTTCACCCACAATAGGGGTCTTGGGTGACAGTGGTAGAATTTTACAAAAAAGGGGGGGGGGTTGGGTGAAATTTTTACGTTCTTATTGGGGTGACAACGACTGCTGAAAACGGTCACTTCTCCAAACTGGGAGTGCCCCCCCCCCGGGTTTTGCGGGATGACATGTGGCGGCGGCCAGCCGATTGCACTTCCTATAATGTGGGTGGCAAGGAAAACTGGAACTGAAATGTATCAGGGATTTGCAACTTCTCCAAAGGAGTGAAAGAAACCCAGCCTATTAATCAGATATTTATGCTGTAGTAATCTTTGCACATGGGAAGACATACAGAGCGAGACCAAGGCCAAATGACTGGTTTCATCGTTGGGTATAGCCTATTTCGATTAGTATGAGCAACAATGTAACAAACTCAACATTATTAGTTTTCTCACACGTTTGGCAATCATTTTGAATGGACAACTCTGCACGGTTTTGTTTTTGACAATATGTCGCACACAGTTAAAGAGATATGAGAAGATTTCCAGAACGAAGCGACCCCAATTTTTTTAGAACCCGGGGGGTTTTTTTGCGTTATTTTGCAGCTTCCATGTAATTAGATCACATGAAGTGAATAAGACGAATACGCCGTTCTTTATGTAAAAATATAATGATTTAGTACTACTGTCGGGACATGACAGAAGTCAAAAGACGGTGTTTAGGGGACAATTATGCTAGTGAGGACCAAAGTTCAAACAGTTGCTTGTTTCTTTGTATTGTTCGTCCAATAAACCTTCGAAACTTTCTTGAGGTGGTCACAATAGGTCCTGTGCATTTGAGAGAAAATTCGTTATCATTAAACAAAATTCTCTGTCACTTCATATAAATGGACCCACGTTGAGAAGACGAAGAGTAAAGATGTTCCCGCCAATTTAACACTCTGGAACAATCACTGGCACCAGATGGGGTGCGCGCCCACTTACCCTAAGAGATCGACAGGCACTTGCATGTGCTACTGGCAGAGTCTGCCTGCCCTGTATGCGGAAAGATCAACCCATGCCAAGACCGCTTGATTTCAGCGTTTTTTTAAATGCCTCCTGCCGGCTTATCACAGGATGCTCCGTCCAAACACAAACGGACAAACTTGGACATCGAGCGGAATTTGCTCCACAGACATCCGTCGTAGCGTAAGCGAGCATGCAGAGCGTAGTTGCCAAAGGTATCCAATGTGAAGAACCCAATGTCTGTACCGATACCTGCTGCCAACCGCCTTAAATCTAGAAGGAGAGTTTCTTAAGCACAAGTCAACCTCTTGTGAAACCGTTCTTAAGGAGGTAAATAGAGTGCCTTGTGGAAAGAAAGACTTGCATCACAAAGTAACATTATCAGTTTTGACCTTGGTGAGCATCTCCCCGTGGAGCGAAACTCCTCATGGTGAATGGCCGACTGGCTCAATAGCTGAGAACCAGAACTGGCGATCTAAGGGTTCCTTGCAGGAGTGGGCTATCTGGAAGCAGACCAGGAACTACCTGTGTTGTGGCACAGACCATAGACATGGCACACTCTTGGTTGCCCCCTGCGGGAGCACACTGCACAAACAAGGACCTTGCGGAATCAGTGCAAGGAAGCGCCAGCCGTTGTCCCCATTTGGCTGGCTTTCCTCTGCGACCCCCCGTGTTGGCCCCGATCCGAAACGCCAGCTTTAAATGCTTCCGTACTAGGTTCTCTTTCAGCGCTGTGTCCAATATTCCGGTTTTTTTTACCGTGCACCCCTCCGTGACCTTGATTTCTGTACAATGGCCACACCACATGAGGCTTCTTCCCCACCTATTATCCTTCCCCCCTGTATTTGTGTCCACCCCACCCCGGGCATTTTTGTCGTCTCTAGGCTTCGAGGTTCCCGCCCCCACTGTTGCATCCGTACGGCCCTTGCAGCACCTGACTCACCCTTATAGTCGGTGCTTCCCACTGTATCATCGCCCTTTTTATGTGATTGTGCACCATTTAGTGGGCCGATAAATTTTTCCAGAATATGTTTTAAAGTGACCTTTTCACAGTGTGTATATTTGATGGAAAAGGTCTACAAATAATAAATATGCATCGAATTTTCATGGATTGTCGACACATGGCTCATTTCTTGCTCTCTTTTGGTAGCAAATGTACAACAATCACTTTTTGCTGAAATTACCTCTCAACACATTCACACTCATCGCATGGTATAATCGTAGAAAATTTTATTGCTTAAAATGACACCCCTTACATGTGATTGGGGCTTTTCAAACCCGTCTTTACCCACATTGTTTTGTCAAAGCCAGGGCGTTTTTGGGCCGCCTTGGGGATTTAGAGGGTAACGCAAAAAGTTGAACCAGCAGCCAATGTGCCAGCAATGACTCCACACATCGGTATACTTTCGGTGATCAGAAATGTCACTCGATTTATATGGATTGACCAACACTTTTTATGGTTAGAGAAATGTGCACCAAAAAAAATGGCATTTTGTGATAGGGGACCCCCATTTCATTCGAAGACATAACTTTCAAGTAACTTGCTGATCTGTGTTTTCTAACACAAAATGATATTTATATCGAGGGCTAAATAATAATTCTGAACGTCTTGGTTCCTAATTATGAAGAACATATTTGAAATGGGGGAGCAAGTTGATTTAGTCCGCATCATTGTTTTGCAAAAAAGGCAAAAATATGCTTTTGCCCCAAAACCGGGGTGTCGATCTCAAAGACACCCCACCAAAAGGCGGTTCCTCATGTAGATAAATTAAAATATCTTCAAATGCCACCAGACCAAGGGGAATGGAGGCAAGTAGCGACATTACCTCAACTCCGGTCGTTAGCCAAAACGGCAGCATTAGGCCGCCATTCTGGATTCGATTGGTGACCGCCACCCAAATTCCTTAGCACCAACTCTGGCTAGTGTGATATCATAAAAATACACCACTCAAGGGTGCTTAGTTGAGGGCTCTGGCAGTAATCCACACCCCCGCTGAGATTGGCTTTGGCCCTTCGCTTTTCCCTCATTCCCTTCAACGTCGCCCAAATGAAGGTTAATCGTTCATAAAGCTCTCTTTTAAAATCTCTTAAATTATAACCCGTGCAATTTTTTCACCTTGCTAAACTATCGGAGATGATGCTTTTGGCAAATTTCGCGACACTACTTGATTGATCAGCCTCTTCCATATCCGAGACCCCGATGTCCGAGTGCGATCGAATTAAAACGCATTTGTAAGCGTAGTCTACATCAATTAGCCATGCATATCTACATTTTCTGGATATCGCCCACTTTTTCTCATATTCAGAACCATACCCCCTCCTTTAAACTAATACTATATTATGAAAGTCAAACTATTTCGGTTGCTAAACTAACCCAAACACTCGCATGCGCCTCAAACGATCGGATTTGTTGTTTTGCTATCTAACTGTGTCATATTGGATGGGCAGCCCAATATTTTCTTGTAGGGATCCCGGCTGAGACCGGCATCCTACTCATCTTTTTCTTTCTAATAAGCACTGTCCCGCCATGTGCCACCCATAGTGATAATCGGTCGATGGCCTTGGGTGCTGCACCTCTAACAGCTTCCCACACGGGAAAGATGGCTGGGAGCAGGTGTTATGATGTAGGGGTGTTACATATATAATACCACACAAAAACCAACAAATCCAAATTCAATTACCCATCTTCTCGACAAAAGCCAGGTACTCAATGGCAGGTTGTGCATACACCGTGATGGTCTGTGATCTTTCGCGAGCCCAGGGGTTGTTTTGAAGATCCATAATGCCGGACAATGTGTCTCTACTGTACTGTACTAAACACCTGTTAGACTTCGGATACAAGTGTGTTCAAGAAGTTAAAGCCACCACCACGACCTTTTCAAATCATGCACAAAAATCCCTAGTATATTTTCAGGTCGGCTAAAATGGGCAAAAGTCAGGGTTTTATTCATGGGGTTAAGAATAGGATTTTGTGGGATCACCAGACCATCTGCGCGAACTCCCAACCATGGTGCCTCTGGGGATTCACTCCACACCTCTGGTGATGAGCCCAGAAACTGGTGTATTTGGCACAGGCTGGTACTCTCACCGGGCGTAAACTAGGACCAGTTTAAACCAGGGAGCCTACACGCGTGGACTGTCGGCTTTCACACATACTACGACAAGTTTAACATAAAGGTGGGGCCAGTCCTCAGACACACAAGGAATTTCTCAGTCGTACCACCGTCAGAGTATGTTGACAATGAAAAAAACGGTCCACCATGTAGGACTACCCATGTTGAAACTGGGTCTAAAGTAGATCCCTTTGAAATTACATCACATTTAGCAAATTTAAACGTTTTAGTGATATTATACACCAACAACAGATAAACATCATTCCGTCAGAAGAAAGTTTTCCCGCAAGGGTGAAATAGAAAGACATTGAAACTAGGGACCATGTGGTACAGAGTGGCATAGGTTCACAGTTTTGAGTGGACCAGTGGCCCAACTTGGGATAAACCACTTGACCGACTTTGCTGTGTTTTACCTATTAGTGAATGTAAATTATTGTAATCGTAGACCTTAGATAGAGATTCGCTTCCTTAGCCAAGCCGCTCACGGAAAAAAAAGAACCCCCAGGGGGGCCACGTACAGTCCCAGGTAGTATCCTCAAGCGGGAACCTTTCAGATTGACCCTAAACACAGATGTCATGCCTTCAATCAGACTACCCTATCATGGATAACCCAAGGCATACCTAAGAAAGGATTTACCCTCAAGGGCACCCTTAAGATGATGGGCATGCTAGGCAGCCTGAAAACGGGGACTCAAAAACTTCTCTGCTGCCGAGTTGGCTTTTGTCGGGAGGAATGCCGGTGTTTAGATAACGCTATGTCCAAGTTCGCATGATGTCCACATTTGCAGCCCTTCCCCGGCACATCCGGCGGGGAAGGAAAATGGACTCCACGTAATTACACACTCAAAATGAGTCCGGACAAGTTTCCACAAAAGAAGATGTTAAGAAAATTATACACAGGAGTAACGACGTTAATTCAATAGGCCCTATAAGTCATTTCATGTTTTATTTGTCGGTTTTACATGAAAAAAGACGAAACATGGCGGCCCGGCCAGATCTGAAGCAGGGACTCATTCGGAAGTACCATGATAAGGGGAGAATAATCTTGTCTGCGAGATCAGGCCAACCACAAAATGAGTCATAATTTTTCAACGATAGGCTTGGCCTTGCCACTGAAAATCGGGGCTCTATGATTCCTTTACCCGCGTAGCCTGGAACATTTGCAAAATCTTGAGTTATCAGGGATTTTTAAGTAGTAAAGGTCATTGTGCACTTATATTTTTATTGTAGTGGATACCGGCTGCGCCGGCATCCACTACTCATCTTTTATTCTCTAATTAAGCAATGTCCCTGCATTGTGCCACCATAGTTATAGATCGGTCTGATGGACTTGGGCTGCTAACCTAACAGCATACACCAAGGGAAAGCATTGGCTGGGAGAGGTGTTATGATGTATGTGTAAATAATATAATTACAACACAAAAACCACCAAATACCAAATTCAATTACCCATTCATCTCGACAAAAGCCAGGTACTCAATTGTGCATAGTTGTGCATACACCGTGATGGTCTGTGATCTTTAGATGAGCCCCAGAGGGTGTTTTGAATCGATCCCATAATGCATTGCAATGTGTCTATACTGTACTGAAATAAACACATGTTAGTACTTAGGGATAAAAAGTGTTCCAAAAGTTTAAGCACCACAAGACATTTCATAATCATGAAAAAAAATCCCTAAGTACTAATTCTTTGTAGGCTAAAATGAGCATAAAAGTCAGGGTTTATATGTGTGTTAAGAATAGGATTTTTGTGGGATCACATGACCATATTGAGGCGAAATTTCCCAAAACTGGTGCACTGTGGGATTCACTCAATACACCCTCTGGATGAGCCCAGAAAATGGTGTATTTTGGCACTAAGGCTGGTACTCTCAAAGGGAGTCTAACTTTAGACCCAGGTTTAAACCAGGGTTAGTCCTACACGAGTGGACCTTTATTGCTTTCAACATACTAAGAAAGTTTAAAATAAAAGGTGAGGAAATTCCTCATGACAATCCCAAGGAATTTTCTCAGTCGGTACACCTTCAGAGTATGTTGAAATGAAAAAAAGGTCCACTCATGTAGGACTAACCCTGGTTGAAACCTGGGTCTAAAGTTAGACTCCCTTTGAAATTACATTAACATTTTTAGCAAAATTAACAGTTTTAGTGATATTATACACATACATACAGATAAACATACTTACAGTCAGAGAAATGTTTCCAGCAAGGGTGAAATAGAAGACATTGAACTAGGGGACACTGTGGAAAGAAGTGTCCATAGGTTCACAGTTTTGAGTGGACCAGTGGCCACTTTGGATAAACCACTTGACCACTTTGATTTGTTTTACCTATAAGTGAATGTATATTACTGTAATCAGTAGACCTAGAATAGATCGCTTTACTTAGCCAAGCCGCTCAAGGAAAAAAAACGAACCCCAGGGGGGCCACTTACATTCCCATGTAGTCATCCTCAAGCAGGACCTTTCAGATCTGACCCTAAACACAGATATCATGCATTCAATCAGACTACCCTTATCACGGATAAACCCAAAAGGCATACCCCTAAGAAAGTAACTCAAGGGCAATCCTTAACATTGATGGGCACTGATTAGGCATGCTCAAACGGGGACTCAAACTTCTCTGCTGAAGATTAAGTCTGGCTTTTGTCCGGGAGAATCCGTGTTTAGATAACGCTATTTCAAGTTCGGCACTGATTTCCACATTTGCAGCCCTTTCCCTGCCAATCCGCGGGGAAAAATGCTGAATCCACGTAATTACACACTCAAAATGAGTCCGGACAAGTTCCAAAAAATATTTTAAGAAAATTATAAACCTAGGATTAACTGACGTTTAATTAAATTAGGCCCTATAATGTCATTTTCATGTTTATTTGTCGGTAGCATGAAAAAAAGAAAACATGGCGGCCCGCCAGATATGAAGCGGGCCCTCTTCGGAAGTACCATTTATAAAGGTAGAATAATATTGGTATAGCGATGATCAGGCAACCACAAAATGAGTCATAATTTCTCAAAGATAGGCTTGGCCTTGCACTGAAATCGGGTCTCTATGATCCCTTTACCACGCGTAGCCTGGAAAATTTTGCAAATATCTTGAGTTACAGAGGATTTTTAAGTAAGTAAGTGTCATTGTCGCACTTATATTTTTTTCGGCAAGGAGGAGGCCGGATCCGCACATTGGCTACCCAAATGCTGACCAGTGGAGTGTGAAAATGGTCATTTTGCTTGGTTGTGACCCTTTTC
>JAMKCH010083788.1:0-10136 GCA_023653785.1 Ophioderma brevispina
AACCGACATTAAGCAAATTTGGCTGAAACTTCCAAATGCGGCGTTGAAGCTTTGTTTTTCATGTGCTCACAAAAATATCATGAGAAGAAAATTACAAGTGGAATCCAAGCCCTTAACATTTTTAATATGAAAGATAATTGGATAAGGATTAAATTAAGACGAAAAAATGAGGAAAAATTGGTCTTTGGTTTCGAAATCCACAAAATATAGGAATATTGATCAAAATACCAAAATGGGCGGATAGCATAAAAGGTCAGATAAATGTTCAATGTCCAAACCTGTTGAATACGTTGAGACCGATATACCATTATTCCCTAGGGAGTTATACAACCACCGCTATGGTGCACAATATGATGAAAAAGATGGATTTTCAACACACCTGTATTCAAAAACTGTTGCAACTGCCTTTTATGTAATTACAGGAGTTGGTACCCTCTAAGTACAAGCTTTCCATCCATCGATATAATAAACTTTTTTCTAGGTACTAGTGCAGCAAATTAGTTTTGCGCAAGGCTTCCAAAATACCAATTTTAACCAGTGAAAGTCAGTGTAAAGCGTGGGTATGCCATCAATGTAAATATGAGCCTAAAACCACAGTAAACAATTTGTGACTAAAGGTTTTTGATTTATAGTAAGTACTAGTTGTAAGATAGTTTTTATAATCTCTCTCTAGAAGCGATGAAATTTGTAAGCAGATGACCCCTGTGGGGTCATTTTTCATGAATGCTGCGCCTGCTCATCTGCGCCTGCTCATCCTCCACTTCTAATTTGCTTGTGATTAAAAAGCAATTAGTGCAATATGCTTAATCATTTTAAAAACTGCCTGTCGTTGCATCTTCTTGCCCTACATGCATGCTTACTTTAATACTATGTTGCTAGAATGTTTATTTTATAAAATCACTTTCATGATACCAAAATATCGTGCATATGTCACCCGTCACCTATTTACTGGCCCATTCAAAACGCATGGCCCTTATCGAATAGGTTTGGCGAACATGAATAATTTATCATCTGCAAAGATTCCTCCAACAACTACAGCAGTTGTGTACAATCAGACGAATCATATGAGGGTCCAGGCTCTTTTTCGTGTGTTTGGTCTCAAGTTGCAATTGTTTCCTTTCACGATCCGGAAGTCACTTAGTGTATTACCATGCGTTAACTACTCATAGCTTATCGAAAGTTAAGGCTTCAGACAGACACACTTTGTTTGAGATTTTCAGAGTGTCAAGAAATTGCTGTGTTTTTGCGAATTTTCATGTTTTGGTTGAATCCACTCAGATCAAGAGCAAGTTAGGCTTGGGCTTATGTGCTGTGACCCCATGCACTCACGGCTAGGAGGGATTTTCAAAGCGTATTGTCCCACGCCACTTACATAAAGCTCTTGACGATTTATTCCTGCAGATATTTTGAAAAGCTTGAAAAAGATGGCATATGACACCTTGTTTACTTGGTATTTGTTGCTCAACCTTTTAACGCGTAACGGTCAAGGATTACGAGATGGCTGTGTTTCAGAGTTTATTGTGCGCAGAACGTGTTTTATGCACTC
The DNA here is from genome assembly GCA_023653785.1 of Ophioderma brevispina. Classification (NCBI taxonomy): domain Eukaryota; kingdom Metazoa; phylum Echinodermata; class Ophiuroidea; order Amphilepidida; family Ophiodermatidae; genus Ophioderma; species Ophioderma brevispina. Next base: position 1,547 of record JAMKCH010083788.1, read on the forward strand.
CATCTCCCAAAAGGCAAGTTCAAATTAGAATTATTTAGGTTTGATGATAATGGCGCCGTGTGTGTGCTATACAGCATTAAGTAGCATTAGCCTAGCATTTTTGTCGTTTTGACCCCATAATATTTTCGTTCGCTTTTCATACCTTTCATGGCGATTACAAAGATATGGTTTACTTACTTAGTATTGTATGTCCGGTGTCTTCATTTGATTAGATTATTGTACAGGTATAACATTAACAAGATAGTCTTTTTAAAAAGACCACCATCGCTTAGCCGAGGATGTTCGTCTTAAGTTAATATGTTAGTGTAAATACTCATAGATCATAGGAACCCTCTGTATATTTATAGAGATGATTACCACAGTATAATTTCAGGCATCAACCATACTCATTGCATCAACCTTTAATTTGAAATACCACTGGTTTGAAAACGACAGTCTTTATACAGCCATATCCATTCAACTAACTTCATAGGTGAGGTGCCCCTGTTTTATCAATAGATTCTAAATGTTTAACCACAGCCTTGACCAAGATTACAAATCACTTACAGGAACAGTTTCAAAACATTGCTTGACACTATGAGGCAAGAACACTCCCATGTCACAGTTCAATAACTTTCATTCACAAGCGTATTTAGAAAACACCCCCTGATGTGTGTGTATACTATATGCTAACCTAGAATACACAAGATCAGATCCTGTCAATGCTGTCAAGTACAACACACCGAACTGTGCCCTTGGTTGATGAGCATATTGTAACTAGGTGTGTCGATCTGGTGCATTGTACACATAATGGTACTCTCAAAACCCAGGGTCTATCATCCATTACTGGTCCATGAACTGAGAAGTTATCCCTGTTGATTGGGGGGTCACTATCAGCCAACAAAAGTTTTGTTCCTCGCTGCTAAGAAATGTTAAAGAATTTCCTAGTAGGCATATCCCATGTCCTTAATTCTGAAAATAATGGAACCAGAGGACTTTGCACTGCTAAATGAGAAAACCTACCCAACTCTGGCATGACGGTGATATTATGCCAAATCAGTTGCTGTATAAATATGCTAGGGTAACTTGCAATGTAGTGGGCTTGATCCACTCCGAATTTCTACCATCTTCGATGGAAAAAGATGCGAAGGGATCTCGCTGGCAAGAGTGTTAGTTAGTATAATTTTATGACAAGACATTAACACCGTCAAAGTTTTTTTTCTTGAGCCACATCCGTACGCCGGGGTGTGCTGGTTGCGGTCCACCCCCTAAAAAAAATCCCAAAAGGGGCAAAAGGTTCCACTTCTATGCGGTGAATTTTTTTGGGGGGAACAAAAGGTTCAAAATGAGAAATTGTAACAAGTCCACTATTTAGGGTGATGAGATGGTCAAAAAGTCCAGAAAAGACCATTTTTAGAGGGGTGTAGGTAAAAAAAGGTCCACTTTTCGAAGCCTCGCACCCCAATAATAAATCCTGCGTACGGCCTGATGAGCAAATGTATAATATCTAATCTGTAATTTTGTTTTGCTACAATTAAAATAGTGATATTTGATATTCGTGCTAGAACCCACAGGTTGTCAATTCAAGCTAATTCAGAAATCGTGACATAATGTATGAAAGCGAAAGCGTTCTGTTTTTGAAAGGCCTAGTTAGGTGACAAAACACATGGTGCAGTTCCATGGACAATCTCATAACCAAACTATATCATTAATTTTTTTATAGATTGTTCTCTTTCACTAAACACGTTTCCAAATAGATAAAATCTGAAACTTCAGTGCTACTGGTTCCTGGGTGATTTATTAAAATTTGTGCAAGGTTTTGCTTTTGAAAACATAATCGACATAATTGTATGAATAAGGTCGACTTGTTGTATAAATGATGTAATCTCAATTGAAACAGTCACGTCTTCCTAAACACAAATTGGCTGCAGTCCACCTGATCATTCAAATAGAGGACGAGACCTGTTATACGTCACAATCCGATAATAATAATTGACAGATTCTAGATCAGTAATTGATTAGCAATATCCGATAGCTCAAGCTAGTCTACGTTAAATAGCTTCTACAAGGGGCATACAAAATCTTTAAAGAAGTTCAGTGAATTAAAAAAGTACACCTTCCGACTTCAGAATGTATCAATTCTATTCTCATCCGCAGGCATATAAATAAATAAAATCATGCATTTTCAGTGGGGTAAACCAGACTTTGCAAAGGGGGGGCGGAAGGGGTGCCAAGGTTTTTGGAGGGGGGCAATTTGGGTCTTTCCACATTAGAACAGTGTACAAAAAGTCAGTCATTTGGGGAGGGGGGTGAAGGGGGGCAAGGGTTGTTTCGGGGGGCTTGCGCCCCCTGCCCCCCGTGGTGACGCCAACTGTGCATTTTATACCCCCGGCCCCACATGCTAAACACAAAATATCCCACAAATGTAGCTGTTTCCTGTATGTGTGTGGTTTGGGGGTGTGGTGTGCGGTGTGTGCACTTATAAGCGAACATTTGAGTGTCTTTTCAAGTTTAAAGAGACAATCTGACTGTATTTTTACATGTGGGGTATTTCTCATCGTAGGAGTATTTAACTAGAGTACTATGTAAGAATTCCTATATCACGGAATGAACTGTAATCTAGTATTGAGTTTATTCCGTAAAGAGTTGAAAAGAGGATTTTTCTTCTAACAGATAGAGCCCCAGCGGCGCAATCCTTTGGCTAAGAAAATGAGCAAAATCTAGACAAAAAAATGAAAAAGTTTGAAGTGTTTTAAAAAATCTTTTAAAAAGTTAAAAAAGTGTCTTTTTAAGAGAAAATTCAACACTATATAGTTTGAAATGTCTTCCGTGTAAAGTTTTGAAAAAGTGTATTTTTCTGAAAAAACAATGTCTAAAAAGAAGTGTCTTTTAGAGAGATTTTTCAGTAATAACTCACCACAATGTAGACTTTCAAGGATGTTGTGTGTTGTGTGTGGCGGTTGTGTGTTGGTGTGTCCAAACCCGGGCTGTCTCATGTCACTTTAACTGTAAACTTAATGTGTTATAACCGGCACAAACCCAGCTACTAAACGTTGAAAAGGTAAGATCAGTTCTATAAAGGAAGCAATAGGCTGCTGAGCAAATACCTTATGGTATCATAATCAGGTACGATAGATAAATTTAGGATTCAAAACTAAATCTCATCAGTGTCAAAGCCCATTATATAGCACATTATCGAAAATATCAACTCAATACAATAAACAGCATTCATACATGAAATTAATCAAATCCCTAAAGGACTTTGTGTGTATGGGTAGGTACAATATCGACCCTTGAATATACTAGAGTTGAAGTTTAAAATTTAACAAAATTCTGCAAGAATTGTTTAAACATTTATTTTTTTTTTTTTTTTTAAATCAATTAAAAATGGCAATCACGAATTTACACGAAGAAAGGTACCTTTGTGGCCCTTCAGCATAAGGTTATATTTGATCGATTAATTAGCGGTAAGTCTTTGAAGTCTTGATTAATTTTCAGATAAAATCGGATCAGTATTTTCTAATGTGCTGACCATGAAAAATGTTATGAAAATATTAAAAATAAAAAACAGCGCAAGAATAGTATAAATAGTTTTCTAATGAAATTCCAAGTAAGACGGAACAAATCGTGCAACGTGAATTTGTCAAAAGCTCACTTCTTGTAATTCTACGTTTCAATTAACCTTATGTTGCCTATGTTTTCCACAATAAAACTTAAACTGGGACTAAACCGCTAAAATCAGCTGAACTGGTTCTGCAAATGGATATATACTAAAATGCTCAACTGCAGTAGAGTGTTTGAAGGAAGTCCTGGCGCCACATGGCGCTCCTTACGCATTATTTTAATGGTTTTACGGCTGATGGTTGTAGACAAAACAGTAGGCCTTTGCGTTTGATGGTTTACATCTGCTTAAAAGTACAACGGCGAGTTGTAAAGATCTTTGCTATATCATATCCAATAGAGTCACAGGAACCCTTCTACATGTTCGAATACATGTAAGTACTTATGAAATAGCCTTCATTATAGCCGATGGCGCGGGGAGCCACTCATGTTTATTATTGGATTTGTCGTAAAGTGCCAAGGATTTGCAGCAGTAGTGGTAGATATTACTTATATTTCCCAGGAAAAAAAGTTCTGGCCAGGACAATGCTTACGGTACCATATGTGACGGTGATACCGCTATATTTCAAAGAATATCACCTCTCCAAAAATTTGGCTAGAAACAATCAAGTAAAATGGTGCAACTGTGACCCATCCATGGGGGTTTTCGCGAAAAGCACTATAGCTGTGCATGCTGAGGGCGAGGCCCCATTATTAAGGCATTAACACTCGATTAACATAATATTAATAAATATCCCATGGAAGACAGTCCCACTTGATAAAGCTTCATTAACCCCAATTACGACGTTTCTGTCGCCCGATTGACGCAAACAAAAATGTGATACTTCAAAAGTTCTATTTCCCTCCACCATCACAGCCATACCGTACGGGTGACCGTTTAACACAACCCCATCGATTCTAAAACAATGAGAAAGAAAAAAAAACACCACAGAAACATAATCATAGACCACAAATATAGTAAGATAAAGGTGTTGCTTTATCAAGCGTACGGACTTACAAGCTTTACAGATCTTACAGGAGTCGTGGCTATATGGTGCTACAGGAAAGAGAGAGAGAGAGGGGGATCGCAGATCGGGGGAGACAAAGATGGAGAGGAGAAATGATAAGTGAGGGAGTAGAGTGCTATAATTACCAGGATATGGAATAAGTGAAACACGTATGTCATGAGATGAACACCCCCCCCCCACACACACACACACAGAAAAAGGCAGTGTGTGTGCCAAGAAATGCGAGATCAATGTGGAGATCAATGTATGGTATTAATAACCCCAGTCAATCTGGAAATAGGTTAAGTGGCGTTTTCCTAAGTCATAAGCCATTGTCGTTTTTCGATCATGAAGAAAATACTAGTGAGATCTGTCGGAAACGTGTATGTTCTGAGCGCCACGCAGATTCCACCATGCCACATTCTGTTAAACGGTAAAAACCTTCAGCAACAAAAGATATCAAAAAAGGTATATCATTATGTATTTCAAAATAGCCCGCAAAATGTATAACTTGAACAAATACCACTACGGTACCAGTCCAGTGTTTTCTAATGCCAAATCATATTCGCTATAGTGCATGCGGTATTCTCCTGAGGTTTGGATTGTGACGACAGAAATATGACTATTGAAGCATAGAGGATGATTTATCAAATTGATGATCGTGTGCACGATTTATGTAATGGGTGCAGTTCGCGGAAGTTCATCACTCTACCATCGAGCGGAATCAGCGGATGGGGTACAAACTACCAGGCGCACTACAGCTATCGTCGCTATTTTGACAAGGAACAAGCTCAGTACTAACAGTGTTAAACACTAACAACCAACCGTGACCAAAACGCTATATACTGAGCATAAATTGGAATCATTTTGACGTCATTGCTCGTGCCTAAGTGAGTGTTACAGATAGTCGTTGTCTTGATCAATCATGACAATGAAGTTGTCACTCCAGCTGATATGATCCTGTCGCGTCTGCAAGTTTCAAAACACCGGGCTTGCATATTGCCATGCCGAGCAACATTTGATTTTGCGCCGGGAAGGATCATATTATCTTGCTAGCGCTTATCTTGTTTGTTTATATACCGGTTTCAACCTCTTTTTGCAAAGGATGTTACTCCATCGTTTACACGTAGATACCCTGGATAAACAGGTCATGAATTGTCACGACCTTAACATGCCAAGAGAGGTGGGTGTTTAAATTTTGATTGTTATGTGGGGTTTGAAAAGGTCTTGCTGTTTGTGTGTTACAGACACACGCAAGGATGAACGAGGACAGTCAATTGGAGATGCGGATAAACTCTTTGCTATTAGGTGATTATAGTTGCAATTTTCTTAATGCTCAGGAAAAGTGACAGCAATGTCAATAGTAGATAGGTAATGCTCTATTATGGGGGTTTTGCACATGGTTTAATTAGAACTGTAACGAACGGCCCATCAGTACTCGATACTTTTAAGCATGTGTCGATGGTTATAATAAGTCTTGTATGTTATAGACACTCTAGCATACGTCTTTCCTATCATAAATTGTAGTTCAAACTCATAACGGACACCGTGAGCAAATGGTAGGAAATGGACACATTGCCATACACTGGCGATGCAGGAATAGCCATAGCTAGTGATATGTGGAGTGCAAACACTTGCATCAAGTTCTGAACCGATTCAGACCCACGCTAGGAGATCAATTAGTTCAGGCAATGTTGTCTCGTGGGACATATGTCCAAGTATTGGGATCAAAATGCATATATTTATATATCATAATAATATGCCTTTATATACCTCTGATGTACCGTTTGTATCTCCTCTGAATATTATATATGCATTTTGCATTTTATTGTTTGGGACTGAATTACCCCAACAATAAATACAAAATGTATAATAATTAAAAGGAGTTAATAGTATACATAAAAAGCCATCATGTTAGCACATTCAAATCATAAGGTGTGCGAAAGCAGAAATCGTAAATGCAGAAAAAAGAATGCAATTTGTACGTAGATGCCCACAGGAAATTGCAATATGATTTTACTCCCGTCCGCCATTACGTATATATAACTAAGACCAATTATCTGGTTCGCCTTTCCGTAAAGGTAAATCCATAGAGAATTACAATCTTCCTATACATCTTCAATTGGAGTCATTACAAATTCCATACATCTTGATCTTAACTTAATTAAATGCTTCAAATATTTAAACCAAAATAAGCAAACGTGAAAAATGGTGACCAAATTTGTTCGGATTGTGGTATTATGAAAGGATTGCGGCATACAATCCTTACTAGACATGTATAGGATAAGCATAAAGGGAAATAGCAGTGTTAAATAATCTGAATTCATTTTAGACATACAGTGTCCTCAGCAGGCAGTACCCCACACAGGAGGGTTCTGCAAATTCTGTAAAAAACTAACATATCTTGCACTCTGTCAAGCTCGACTTAATTGAACACGGATAATTTTCACCATTATGTGTGCACGACGCTTTCTTGAGCTACAACAATAAGATCACGGACGACCTGCATTGGGAAGTTTGGTTATATGTGGGGTGATGTGGATTCCCGCAGGCTTTTCATGCTAAAATGATTTTGTTGCGGTTTGGATTTCAATCGCGTATAACCGGTCAGAAAATGATGGGGTGCAAATTTCCGACCGATGCCCCCTTCTTCAAGGGGGCAAATGTAGTACCGGGAAAAAATGAAAATCGAAATCAAATTGTGTTTTAATGTACACTAACGCGTTCGTCTCGTCATCAGGGAGTAGAAAAGAAAAAGTATATTATTGCGAGGTTCCAACCTTTAGTAAAGCGCTAGAGACCCCAAGGTTCAGGTCACCTGGGGTAAATGCTCCGATGTTGTGCAAGTGGTTTTTGCAAATGATCTTGTGTCATACTGAAACGAACATGCATTTCAACTTGTCTTTTGATTCACCATTGCGACTCCATGAAGTTCTGGTGACCATTAGACCCATGTAGACCGTTTCGACATGTTGCTATGTTGGAATTAGCATCCAAGTGTCACAACACGTAAATAAACATTTTGGATCCTGGGAGACAATACAAACTACTTACTCACCATTTACAACAAAATCGATCATTGGGTAAATTTTGACCCCCGAATGACCTTGAAACATTTTATGGGCTATAGCGCTGAACTAAAGGTCGGACCTAGGCAATATATACTTTTTCTAATCCTTATAAGGCGACGAACATGTTAATGTACATTAAAAAACAATTGATCTCGATTTTAATTTTCCTGTAGTAAACATTTCCCCTCTGAGCGAAAGGGGCAGCAGTCCGAAATTGCACCCCATCATTTTCTGATGTCTGGTCCCGATGAATGACAACAGTAAGAAAATCAACTTAGCACCAAAAAATCCTAGGCATGTTTCATTGACATACGACCCACACTACCCATTATATTACATAAGGTGTTTGGATAGAAGATTTTGTGTGAAACTAAAAAGGACTAAAAAATCAGTGTTAAAAAAACCAAATAGAGAAAAATTTCGAAAAACATCAGTGGACAAGAAAACATTCCACGCAGATCTTCGAATGTTCCATATCTTCGAAATAGTAGTTCATGATATGGTTAGAAGAACCCTAAGGGCAAGAGTTGACAATTGATTGAAAATTGGGCCAACAAAAGATGCAAAGAAGTTAACCACATATGGACCTAGGTTCATACTTTAGTACTTTCTTTGAACATTTGAAGGGGGATATTTAAAAAAAACCAAAACGTAAAATTCTTTCGGTTACTTGTCTTCTTGTACTCCATCATTTACGAGTTAAATATCCGGAAAATTGACTTGGATTGTGATTATTTCAAATTGCTGTTTGATATTTTATGCCTGAAATTAAAAAGAAAAATATTTTTTTTATTATGATTAAAATTAGTATTTGGTCAACCAAAATGAGCCATGAAATAAACAACCGGTGGTCAGAGAGACAAAATCGTGATTCAGAATAGCATAATCTACATTCAGATCGGAATTTGATCGGCAAAAACAGGCGATTTATGA